>JAJOOR010003305.1:0-90176 GCA_036250505.1 Solanum acaule | reverse complement strand
TGGATTGATGAAGGCTATATGTAAGTTCACCCTAGGTAACCTTAAGGTGATACATTGCACCAAGTATTCCCTAAGGGTTGCTTGAGGAAAGGAGTTAAAATAAAGAGGAAGGTAATGTATTGTATGCATTGAATGTGCCTAAAATGTTATAAGTGATTCTATGTGCTATTATGAATGGTTTCCATGTGTATAATGATGTATGTGGATTTATGTGGTTCCTATGGAACTAAATGTTCTTGAGATTTCTCTAAAAAGGCATGATGCATGGTTTCCAACTAACTGTCCTTTTAAAAGAATGTTTTGCATGGTTATTGTACTTAGTACATTCTTGTACTAACATCATTCTTCTTCATCTTTTTTCACCAAGTGTAGGTGGTGGTGTCTAAAGGACTTTTCTTAGAAGTGATGAGTTTGAGTTACTATTTCCAAGTTTGGGTGTGTCCTTAAAGATTCAAGGACCTTTATGTCAAAGAGTTTCCTTAAGTTTAATGTACTAGATAGTAGTTCTTTTGTATTGTAAGTGTTGTGTCTCTCTTGTGTTGTAGTTGTGTTTTAGGATGGCTACCTTGAGACGTAGTGTTCTGATTTTGCATTAAAGGTTTAGTGAGGTGACTATTTAAGTCTTGTGTTATTTTGATGAAAGTTTTAAATTTTCCGCTATTTTTCTATGATAAATGCTATGACGAATGCTAAGGGCTTGTATAAGACTTCCGAGAGGTCGAATACGCCAGTAACGACTAGGGGGTGCTCTCGGGTCGTTACAATACCAATAGTCTTAGAAGAACTCAGTCCAAGCTTCAACTAGAGAGAATCAACTCAAATGCAGGAACCTACACTTTGATAAAATAAAGAATATGGGTTAGCACATTTAATGTACTAAGTATGATAGCCATGCAAAAACCATCCTTAAAACGGACATTTTATTCGAAAGTCATGCGTTATGCCAATTTGAGAAAACTTCATGAACATAAGTATAAGAGGCATAATATACAAACATAACCAACATACAAGTCATTTCATCACATTAGAACATAATCAACATATAAACCATTTCATCACATTAGAACATAATTAACATATAAGCCATTTCATCACATTAAGATTTCACCTTAAGTAAGCCCATGCCATACTTTGTGCAATGTATGAATAGTAGCCCTTACCACTATCCACACTAACTACCACATTAAGTCCACCAAAAGTGAACTTACCATTCCTCCTTTTCATCTTTAAACAATACTCATACATAAGGAACTTAAGCATTTCATAAGTTATGACAAGAAAGTAACTCATAATACAATCCAAGTATAGCATACATCATCACATTAAGCATATAAGTCAACATTCTTCATTTGCTTCCTTAAGAGAACTTTCATTCATTAGTCATTAAGACATTAGAGAACTCACTATAGCCCTCTCAAAGCCTACTCGTGCAATGCATAGATGAAATCCCATACTTCCACCCACACTTCATAGAACTTCTCAAGAAATCATAGTGCACATCTCACATGATGGAAATAAGTGTTTAACCGACATAGACCATGTGAGCTTGACATGGAATCCGGTGTCATGAACCCACACCGTAAAGAGGTGGTCTGCTTGCCTAAGGTAAGACCGGTAACATTTTATCGTAGGTGGATCCAGTAGATAATATCCTATGTAGGCACATAGTTATGGGATAGGAAGATTTTCATTGGAACATTAATCTAACATTGGGAGAGTTTCCATCTTACCATATCCACTCAGTGCTTAGCCTCCATTCCCATAGAGTATTTCATTCACATTACATTATAGTACTTGAGAGGAATGCCATTGGCCTATCGACCCAAGTTACATCATTACAGATGAAAGGAATGCCATAAGCCTATAGATTCATGGTTCATTATTAGGATAGCTATAGAATCCTAATGAAAGGAATGACATAAGCCTATCGATTCATGGTTCATTATTACATTATTATACACATGAAAGGAATGCCATAAGCCTATCGATTCATGGTACATTGACTCATTAGGAAAGGAATGCCATAGGCCTATCGATTCAAGAGTTGTCATTACATTAGTTCATTGGCTTATTGTGAAAGGAATTCCATTGGCCTATCGATTCAAGAGATAGCCTTAGAACACATTCATTAGTCATTTATCAAAGGAATGTCATAGGCCTATCGATTCATATTCATTAACTTAATACACATTCATTATACAAGAAGAGGATGCCTTAGCCTCAAGGTACTTCATTCAAGATCACATTCATCAATAAAAGAAAAGGATGCCTTAGCCTACCAATTAAAGATACATCAATCCACATTACTTTCATTTACACAAGAAGAGGATGCCTAAGCCTACCAATTAAAGATATATCATCACATTTTAGAAACCCTTCACATTCTATCATCATCATTCATGAGTGTTAATTGAGAATATGCTTTCCATAATAACACAATTACATTCTGAACGTGATCATAACACTTTTATTGAGATCACACATATATACTTCACATCATGATCATACATAGATCCTTCATGAAATTGCCTTACAAGGATATGAATCAATATCAACCCAAACATCTAAAATACTACATTAGATAAGGGAATTAACATGATTTGATAACTAATTCAATATAAACATAAACAATTCAACATACTTTCATGATCAATCAATTCCCAATCACAAATCACATCGTAGGATTTTGGGGGAAACATGGGTTCATATGAGAAATTTATCATAATTCATCATTAATTCAACAATCCATTCATAATTCATCATATATAAGCCTTTGAAAACGTTTTGGAACCCATGCATAGAATGAAACCCTAGGTTTTTGGGGGATTTGGGAATTTGAAATCGTCTTTTGATAGGGCTCCTTGAATGAAATTTAATCAAGGATGAAGACTACCATAACTTTAGGGAAGAAACTCCACAAAAAAATTGAGTGAGAATGGTGAGATCTTGAGCTTGAAAGCTTAAATCTTTCTTCTCCAATGGTGGTTTCTAGAGAGAGAATATTTGAGAAGAGGTGGTTTCTATTTTGAGTGTTTGGGAATAAATGAGTTCTAAAAGGGAGTTTAATACTTTAAAAGCCTTAAATTACTTTAATTAATCAATTATAACCGTCCCTTAACTTAACTAACCTAAAAAGGAATTTACTAAGTTTCCCCTCCACTTGGCAAAATTGGACAGCAACACAGTGGTCACTCACGAAACCCCACCCACGGACCGTGGGTGGGTCCACGAGCTGTGTTGCCAAGTCATGGTTTGTGGCTGCAACTGTATTTTGGGTCCTTGACCCACAGAGGCCATCCACGGGGCATGGATGGACCTACGGGGCGTAGGTCCCATCCGTAGCTCTTCCTCAATTTGACAGCTTTTTGATTTCTTGGGGTCTTGGGGGTTAGGTTTTAGGGTCCTCCTCCAGGACCCCTTGGTTCGTCCTTGGGGAGTCGTACCTTCATGTTTCACCCCTAAAACCCTCAACAAAGCTCGCGAACTCATTCTAAACATTCAAACCTGACATCAAACTCAAACACACACTCGTTAGGCTCTAGTTTCTCTTACTAGTTTTCCGGGTCGTTACACCAACACTGCATCGCAGAACCACTAAATGATCCACCGACTACTACTTTCTCTCGCCAACTTGGTTTTCTCCTTCAGGATTGGCACATTGGAACTTTAGGCGGTCAAATAGAAATTCAGTGACTCGCCAATTGGACCTGGTGATCACCAGACTTTCATTTCTTCACTCTTTCAGCTAACTTCATTCCGTTTTGCAAATTAGTGTCTGTGCATTGTTCCTGAATCCATATACCTGAAAATCAAGGATTTTACATTAGTTATTGGCACAAAACAAGCATTTGAGAACACTAAATCATTTTAAATAAAGCCCCCAAATGAGTCCAAATCTCCGACTCATCAACACCCCCAACTTAAACTTTTGCTTATCCTCAAGTAAAACTCAAGTTCAGCAGTTCAAAAAGGATGTCTCAAATAGTGCTACACAAGACTCAATCATGAATGCACACAAACAGACTCAACTTACTTATGCAAGGATCAATTGTGCACTCAATGGTTCAAATTGTGACTCACCATTACCAAAGATTCTCAAGTTCACAATACTTTCTTCAAATGCATGTTCAAGCTCAACAAAGGTACTCAAATGCTGTCACACAAACAATGATTCCATATTCACACAGAATTGTTCGACACTTTATAGTTTTGGAATCATATACAACTCGCACACTCACAAAGATGAGCACATGCATGACTTCACGTCTTATTTTCCAACCAACATTTGTTTCAGCTCACTCAAGATCAAAAAGGTCTTTTGAAGGCTTGTAATGGGGCTGAGTGCAAAAGTATGGTCATTTAGACTCAGTGGCTATTATCCTCATGAAATGTGGTATGAACAAAACTTTCTTTCCTTTTCTTCAACATTTTCACAAGAGTTACCCCATTATTCACTTCGCATGGAATACCGGACGCCTATTTCTCTTGCACTTTCACAACTTTATTTCAAAACTTTTTCGTTCTTTATCTTTTTCTCTCTTTTTTTTATAAGGAGAGGTGCCCATTTTTTTAAAAAAAATACATGGATCAAGGGAAACTTCTTTGCACTTCTGGATTTACCTTCTCCTTTCACTAGACCCCCAACTTAGGCATTTGGCCTAAATTGGCTATTCAAACAAACCACACTTCATGAGGATAAGGCTCAAAGTGTGTTAAAGCACAATTCACACACTCACAGGTAGGCCACAAAAGAGGTATAATATCAAATTGTTTGACTCTTTAAAATTTTTTCCTAAGATCATTTTAACAGATCGCATCACTTAGTCAACCGGACTAACGGAGCAAATTTTAGGTGTCATCAGACATGGTTCACGATAAGCTCATCGCACAAGGCATTGACACCAATATCAAACAAGACTCTACACTTTCAGTAGTGTGCAATGTTCATCACAAAAGACTCAATTCGATAATCGGATAGTCACAATAAGATGCTAAAAATTCACATATTGCCTATGCACCTTCTGTTGTCCTCATCATAGCCGCAAATTCATTTTTGTTCGATTGAGAGCACTATTCAAGTCATCGGTATTGATCACAACCGATACACACATTTTCACAAGAACAACCACAATTAATTACACAAGAGGTGGCAAATTTTTTTGGAAGGGTCCAAAAACCATTTGCAATTAAAACAAGGAACCACATGCTCAAATATCCATAAAACAGTGCCAAAACACAATTTACAGCACAAAAATAATAATCACAAGAGGTAGGTATGGAAACACTTCACCCACCACAAATAAAAAGCTATTTGTCCTCCAATGCAGTTAAAATACTAAAAATCTATAGAAATGACAAAGAGGGAGGTAAAGAGTGGTCCTCTCTACACAGTCGTTGCATCTGTCTGGGCATCAGTGCCCGGTGTAGCAGCAACAACACCCGAACCACTAGGGCCTTCCATGGACGTCTCTTTCTGCGATGTCTGAATCACTGACTGTACAATCATCTCCTCAGATCTGGCAGGTCTTTATAGATGATCTCCTCTAACACCTAATCTGCTCCTCGTCGATCTCTTCCTCTGACACATCAGCTGCCATATCGTCCATCGACATATCTCCGGTGTTGATCGGAGGAATCTCAAAACTGGCTGGGGTATCCACACCATCTGCTACCTCCAATAATGAAGTAATGTCAGTGGACTTCAAGTAGTCCACATCATTTCTAAGATCTTCCACCTCGGCTTTTAAAGTCGTCACTTCAGAAGACTCCCCCTGTTGACGCTCACAAGTCACGACTCTCACCGTCAAATCATCAATAAACGTCTGAAGTGATGTCAATGCAGCAAGGATAGCCCTCTCGATCATATAGGGTACCTCAGCCTCCAACTGGGTAACCCTAACATCTGCCGAATAGGAAAATTGTCCCATATTCAGGATTATAGTCTGAGTAATCCTGGCAGACTGGGAAGTGGCAGTAGCACTAGGAGCCTGCGAGGAAGAAGTGGGAGAAGGTGTACTTGAAGGCCCGGAGGCTAGAGTAGGCAAAGGTGCCTCTGAAGGAATTGTCTCTACATCAATCTCCAAGGATGCGTCCACTGGAGCCGCTCTCTTTCTGTCTGCCTCCTCCCGAGAGTACTTGGCCTCTATACGCTGGATATCAGTGGAGGATGTAGAAGTGACCTCAAAATCTGTCGTCTCATCACGAGAAACTCCAGCACATCGGCACAGATCCCTAATCAAAATCGGGAATGGAAGGGATGTCTGATGTTGCTTGGCCCTCATGTCCATATCCTGCTCAATAATCAATCCCAAGTTGAGCCGCTTCTTTGCTATGATTGACCACATAAAAGCTACTTTTGTATGGCGGAGAATGGACTCATTCTGTAAAGTCATAATTGAGTTACTGATGAACCCAAACCAGTATCGTGCAATAATATTCAGATCCTTGTTCTCTATTTAGACTCGTGCCTCAATCAACCTCGGGGTGGTTTTAGAAATAAGAAGGGCAAGCCAACCCTTTAGATCATCTAGGGATTGAGCTGTCGCCAGGCCCTCATAGTCATGCTTGAACGTTGTGGCTCTCTCAAACACAACATTTATGTAATCGCTGCAACACCCAACTTTATTTCCTCGGACCATGACCGACTTCACCATTCTAAAGTTACTGGCTTTCTTTTTCCCCTGAGGAACAAAATCACCATAAGCAGAATATAACTCACGGACCTAGGTGGGGATATATGGGCCTTGGGGCCTGGTGAAGATATCGAATCTATGCCACCTAAGTGGGTCCAATAATAGAGGGTACTTGCCCTCTAAGCCCTCTATGGGCATCAACTTCTCGTCCAGAATAGTCCTCAGTATGTTGATTTTTAATATGTTGAGTAGAGAGGGAGGAGGAACATGTACTAGTGGCACTGGAGCCACCGTCAGTGCCAAACTTGGCACTGTACCTGCTGCAGGAGAGGTGGCTGTTGGAGCTCTCGATGAGTTAGGAAGAGACCTAGCATGGATCTTCGCTCGCCTGGACTGTAGTGGCTGGTCATAATCTGACTCACAGAATGTAGCTTGGGAGTCAACAGACTCTCCTTCGTTGCTGGAGTTGTTCTCCGGAACCTCATTCACAGGCCTCTTTCCCTTGACTCCCTTTGGAGGCTCAGTCCTTCCCTTTTTAGGAGGATCGTCTCCCCCTTCATTTATCACTATGCCCCATTCTCGTTTATGGGGCAACATGTAGAGATTGGTTCTAGGCATATCTACAAAAACATAAAAAAGAATTAGATTCATTTCAAGAAAAGTGGCAGAAAAACGGCTGCAGACAGACTCGCCGAAGAGGTTGGCGAGTCGCCAAATCACTTTCGCGAGCAAGATAGGACTCGCCGAAGGGATTGGAACAAAAAAATTTAGAAAAATTGGCATGTCGGCGATGGGAAGGGTCTTTCCACAAATCGCTGACAGCATTCGGCGAGCACAGACTAGCCCGCCAAAAGTTACAGTGTATCTTAAGGGGTACGGGTACATAAAGGGTGATCAAAGAAGACTTACGGTGAGTCGCCGAGTGCACTCGGCGAACTCAGGCTTCTCACCAAAAGTTACATAACCAAAACTTAACAATTGCTTCAAATTAAAGGCAATCAAGGAGGATTCGGTGAACCGTTAAGTGGTTCAGCGAGCTCAACTCAGCTCGCCAAACCGCCCAACATGCCTACTTTCAACCCTGACTTCCAAATTTGATCCCGCACCCCTCGAAAACAAAATAAAAACATACACAAACTCAATTAGACTAAGACCCATAAGACCCATGCCCCCGGGATACTCAAACTTCACCCGGTTTGGCCAAATTTGGCCATTTGATGACTTTAGCCGTTAAGAATGTCGTCAACCTCTCCATCATCGGGCAAAGCACATCATTTTTCACAAATGTGGGTTACTCAGAATACACCCGACTAGACTACACAACAAAAAAACACAACCCAACAAGATTTCGATCCACAATATAGGCATTTTAGGTTTGATAATCAAATTCAAAACAAGCACACATTTTCAGATTAGAGAGGCCTAACACATATCACTAAGATAAAAATAATTGCAATTGAGTAAAATTGCTAAATACAAGTTCGGGGTTTGAAAAACCAACCTTTAATGCCGAATGATTAGTTTGGAAAGCTAGGCGGCAAATAATTCCAACTCCGAGCACACAATCAACGACTAGGAAGCGGTAAAAACATGAAAATATGGGAAAATATAGTGCGGGTGTGATTTTGGGAAGTTAAAAAGTGAGGGAATGTGCAAGATTTTGATCTTTTGAACCTTTGGTATTTAAAACCATCCAGTTGTCGCACTTTCGACGATATTAGTTTTGCTCGCTGGCACACTTGGTGACACACAAAGTGGGCACTTACCTCACCGAGCTATACAGGACCTCTAGTTAATGTGGGGGTTCGAACGGCGGACAAAGTCACGATCACCGACCTATTCTGGGACACGCCGATTTGCTCCTAGGCTCGCCAAGTTTGACAGACTCTAACCTTATAATTTCTTGAGTCCAACAGCAGTCCAAGTTGAGCTCGCCGACCACCTCGGCAGGTCAACGACTGGACATGTTTGCTCGCCAAACTGCAAATTTCAAACACATTCCACTTTTTCAGTTGCAAAATCAATACACGATTATTCCAAAAACAAAAGGAAAACAAATGAAAACTTGGGTTGCCTCCCAAGAAGCGCCTTCGTTAACGTCGTGGCACGACACAAGTCCTCAATCAAGCTTTATTCTTGGGGTTGGCCATAGTGTCACTAGGAAACCCCCCATGTTGTCTCAGGTTTAAATGAGACAATATCTGACCCATTTGGCTCTCCAACTGCTTGATAGAGATGGAATGAAAGATAATTGTCTGGCTTAGGGTCGACACATCTTACTTCATCTCTTTCAAGATTTTGTCGAACCCCTCAACCTTGTTAAGAATACGAGAAAGCATATCCTCGAACTAGCCACCCTCAGAATCTTTGGGCTTTTGGCGCTCGTGGGTAGGAACATACCAATCCTTCTCCTCATCTTTTTCCTTCTAGGTGGAGTTACGATCCCTCCACTGTATATCACGATGATTCCAACCTTCATCCCTGGTCCAAACTTGGTTACCACCCTGTCTTGGATAGTTTGTATGATAACCACCTCCTTGGTTTTCTAGGAAGTTCACCTCTTCGTTGTACATAATTTCAAACTTGGCCTCATCGGGATTAACACACCTAAAACCCATAGCATTGACACTCCTAGAAGACGCTTTTATGACATTTTTGGACAAAATGTCAAGTTGGGTCATGATATTGGCCATGTTTTGGTCCCTCTCTTGATCTTTCTCAAGTTACTCCTTGGTCAATTTAAACGTGAGAGGAAAGACCTAATCTTCGCGGGTGTAAAAAGCAAAATTAATTGTGGTCATACCATCCAAAAGCTGGGATGCTATACTGTAAGGTTGGTGCATGAAACCTCCCGGAAAAAGTTAGTTAGCTACGCCCTTGTTCACCGAATTGAGGCTTCGTTAAAAATATTGCAGCAAAACGTTGTTGGAAAACCATGAGTTGGGCATTGTAGCACCAACTTCTTGAATGGTAGCCAAGTCTCATGAATTGGCTCACCCTCCAAACGGTTGAAGCTTTGGATGTTGTCCTGAAGTGTCATCATCTTCAAAGGAGGGAAAAATCTCACTTGAAATGCGGTGACAAGCTCTTCCCACGAAGTTGTGAAGTTTCTTGGCAATTCAGCAAACCATTAACATTCTTCTCCCACTAAAGAAAATGGGAACAACCTCAACCGGACCAACTCTTGGGATATGTTCTTGAAGGAAACCAGCCCACAAACATCAACAAAGTTTCTGATATGCTCATGGAAATCCTCATGAGCCAACCCACCAAACAACCCGTTCAATTGCAAGAGCTACAACATGGTACTTCTAATATGGAACACATCATTCTCTTCAGCCGGAGGCAAGAGAATGGCACCAATTCCACCCATTAGATGAGTGTCATTAACATTTGGCTCATTGACATCGTTGAGGTTTCCGCAGTCATCTTGGTGGCCCACTTGGCTACCATTGCTTCCGTTGGCACTCATTTCCTCTGCTACAAACAACAATACACAAACCAAAACTAAAAGTAAGTAGATTTAACTATGACTAAAAAGAACAAAATTCAACTTAACCAACACCACTTACCAGAAGCAGCGCCATTTTGATTTAACATTTCAAAGACACTTCATCCAATTCTAAGTGTCAATGATCGCTAGTCAGTATATATCCCAACTAAATGAGTTGGGGTCGAATCCCACAGGGAGCGGTATGTGTTTAAGGGTAGATAGAAAAGTGTGAACATGGTCAAATCAGTCATAGTAATAGACATCATCGAATAAAAGCATTATTCAAATCAGGGGATGACACAAATATCAAATAAGGGGGTTTTGGTTTTAATTATCAACTACAACAGCAGCAAACAATACGGAATAACAATAATGAGATGGGTTCTTGGGATGTGATTCGATTATAGGCTGATATGGACAAATGGGTAATTGCAACTATTATAAAATAACTAGATATTACTAAATAAGTTAGACTATAGATGAGGTAAACTTTCTCTCAAAAAATTTACCCCTAATCAAGTAAATTTCTCTTGAACATCGACAAGCATGCAAAAGAAGAACAGTCTGCACTTTAGTCCATTCACTCTCTCGAACTGAATGTGTGGAAAATGGTTTAGGATTCACTCTCTTGAGCTAAACCCATGACAACCTAATACCCACAGACCATCAATCAATAATGTTGGTTTTAAAACCTCTCTCTCGAGCAAGCCAAAAACACAATGGTAGAACTGCATTTGCAACTAAAATTCTTAAATTAAACCACAATTAATGATTGAACTCACTTCTAAACAACATTTAAACTAACAATTAGCAACACCCATAAACTAAATCAGCCCATAATCTCACACCAAGAATTGGGGTTTTACCTAGACATCATAAAAAGACAAAAATCTTTACCAAATTGAGTTTCCATCAACTGGGAAAGATTAATTTCATCCCTACAATGCTCCAAGTCGAAGAATCTCAAAGACCTACTTCCAATTTCTCAAAAGTGAAAAACTTCAATTCTTCCAAGCTTAGGAAAAACTAGAGAAAACTTGTCTCAATACTCACAATTCAATATGAATAATAATAATAATTCCTAAAAATGATAATTTGGTAATTGATACTAAACTAAATGTTCAAAAATGTATTTATAGTCACCAAAAATATGCTGCAAAGAGCCACTCGGCGAAGTAATTCGGGCTCGCTGATCAACTCGGCGATCCGCCCTTTGGTCATTTCCATCGCCCTTCTTGCGTTGGCCTTCAACATCCTCAAGTTTTGTAAATTTGGGCGATCCAACACTGCATCATGGAACCACTCGGTGATTCGTCGACTGCTCCTTTCTCTCACCAACTTGGTTTTATCCTTGAAGGCTTGGTACACTAGAACTTTAGGCGGTCAAATAGCCATTCAGCGACTCGCCAAGTGGACTTGGCGATCACTAAACATTCTTTCCTTCACTCTTTCAACTTGCTTTGTTCCTTTTTTGAAATTAGTGTCCCTGCATTATTCCTCAATCTATATACCTAAAAATCAACGGATTTACATCAATTATTGGCACAAAACAAGCATTCAAGGACACTAAATCATTGTAAATAAAGCCCCACCTGAGTCCAAGTCTCGGACTCATCAGGTTTCTACAAGCAATCACATGAGATGGGAACTTCTCGGTCAGAAAGGGCGGGTTTCTAGTAACAATCTCATTATCACATAAACTATGTGCCCCCATAGGTTATTTAGCTAGTGGATCCCCCTAAAAGCTAACAAATTATGGTCTTACCTTAGGCAAGTAGGACAACCCATTTTGGTATAGGCAACACTAGATTCCCTATTAAGCTCACATGGTTTATGTCGGTTAAGACATATTCCCAGTATGACAAGAATCTGAACAAAAACATGAATTATGAATGATGGATACTCAATAAGCTTTACTTACCTTGGGTAGGATTATGGGATCTTATTCATGCATTGCACAAGTATGCTTTGAGGGTACAGATGGTATGGTTCTCTTATGATGTGAGTATTTATGTAATGAATATGCTTACGACTTATGTTCTTTCATTATCTTCGAAATTGATGTTTTAAACTAGTAAATGGCATGCATTCAATTAAAATGTCCCTTTTAACATGTTTTCAAGGATTTTACGCATGACAATCATACTTAGTGCACTTTTTGTACAAACCCATATCTTCCTAGACCTTTCCCAAGTGTAGGGTCTAGTTCTTAAGGAGGTGATCATTTAGTTCAACCCTTGATTCGACTATTCTCTGTGTTTGTGGTGATTCCTCATTATTCGAAGATGGGACATTTCACTTTGAGTTTCTTTTATTACTTTCTATTTCAGATTATGTTGTTGGGGTTGTGATATTTTGACTCATGAATTGTAATAGATGGCTAATTGAGACAAGTTAGACTTCCGCTTTTACTTTATAAAGTTTTTTGGACTTAACTGTGTTTTTACTCTTAATGTTCTAATACTTTATGTTATGATATGCAAAAGGCTTATATAGGACCCCTTCGGTGTCAAGTACACCATGTAACTTCTAGGGGGTACCCTTGGGTCATGACAACCTTGGTAATTAGAGAAAAAAGTTTAGAATGATTCTAGGATGATGTCTTATAAGCTACGTCTAGTAGAGTCTTGTTCATGAGTGTGAAGCGTGCCACATTCATGAATGTGAGGCTATAAAATGTTAAGAAATTTCACTTATTTCATTACTTTTAAGTCGTGCCATAGAGTCTAGCTCTATGAAGTCCCTCTTCTAACCTTTCTCTTATGTCTTGAGGAAATGAATACACGAAGGGCTAATGCTAGAAGAATGGATGGTGGTAAAGTGAATGAGGAAGCTCTTCAAGGTAATCAACCTCCTCAATTTAACCAATCTCCGGTTGATCCTGTCGTTTAAAATGTAACCCCTGCGAAGTTTCGGCCTATTATCCAAATGTTGTCACAAGTCGTGATGGCTCAAGCCAATAGAGAAGTGGTATCTCCGATCAACCCAAATATGAATTATGTGGCTTCTAGATTGAGGGATTTTGCAAGAATGTATCCTCCCGTGTTTCTTGGTTCCAAAGTGGGAGAGGACCCTCATGAATTTGTGGAAAGCTTTATAAAATAATTGATGTTATGGGGGTGAACTCGGTAGAGAAAGCAGAGTTAACCGCTTACCAATGGAAGAGTGTGGTCCAAGTATGGTATACTCAATAAAAGAACAATAGGCCGGTAGGAGCGGGTCCAATAGTGTGGGAAGTGTTCAAATCGGCATTTCTTGATAGGTTCTTTCCCCGAGATACGAGGGAAGCTAAGGTGGAAGAATTCATTAACCTTCTTCAAGGCAGTATGAATGTTCTTCTCTAAAGTTTACTCAATTGTCCAAGTATGCCCCGACTATGGTGGCTAATTCAAGGGTTATGATGAGTAGGTATTTGATAGGTGTGTCCAATGTGGTAAGAAATGAATGTCGTACGGCAATGCTCCTTCATGTTATGGATATATGCCCAACAAATAGAGGATGATAAACTCCAAGGCAATAATAGGGAGAGGAAAAGAGCTAGAACCGGTGATGGCAATTTCTCCAATGCTAAGTTCGATGGACAAGGTCGACAAAGGTTCAAACAAAGGTTCTCCAATGAAGGCTTCTCTAGTGATCCAAGGGTCGACAACGATAGGATTTCAAACCCTAAACCTCAAGGAGGTAATAGTGGTGGGTCTTTTATGTCTAGCCCTACTTGTGTGGAATGCAGTAAGAAACATGATGACATGTGTCTAGCGGGTTTGGATTTGTGTTATAGGTGTCGAAAGAGCACTCATCAAATGAGCAATTGTCCAACACATTCGAGTAAGAGAAAATAGGACAAGCAAGCTCCTCCATGCGGTCAAAGCTCCAATACCCAAAAACAAAACCGCTTTTATGCTCCTCGATTCCAAGTTGACCAGGAGAGCTCCCCGGATATGGTGATCGGTATGTTAAAAGTATTTTCTATTGATGTATATGTCTTCTTAGACCACGGTGCTACTTTGTCCTTTGTGACACCTTTTGTGGCCATAAAGTTTGAAATAGTCCTCGAAGTGTTAGTAGAACCTTTTTTGGTCTCTACCCCGATTGGTGACTCGGTGGTGGCTTGAAAATTTATAGAAGTTATCCCATTTCCTTGTCCCATAAAGTTACCCTGGTGGATTTGGTTGAGTTAGTCATGTTAGACTTTGATGTGATTTTGGGTATGGATTTGTTTCATGCTTGTTATGCCTATATCGATTGTAGGACTTGGGTTGTTTAATTCCATTTTCCAAATGAGCCTATCTTAGAGTTGGAGGGGGAAATTCTATCCCTAGAGATCAAAGTGTGGTAAGAACCATGTAGGCAAGTGTCTCTTAGGGAAACAAGGGTGCTTTGGGTGTGGTCAGTCTGGCCATAGGTTGAGGGTTGCCCTTCATCTAGGAAGGGGTAAGGAGGTAAAAACAATAGGGCTCAGTCTACAACTACTGAATTAGGAGCAAGTCACCCATCTTAGCAGGGTACTTCATCTGGTATAGGTGGCGGTTAGTGCCAAAACAGGTTGTATGCTCTCCAGTCTCACCAAGACCAGGAAGATTCCCATGATGTGGTCATTGGTATGTTACGAGTGTTTCACTCAGACGTATATACATTGTTAGGTGTGTCATAAGAGATCAAATGAAAGGTATTTGAATTATCTTTCCAACACCACCGAGTTTGCTAATTTTCTAACTCGTATAAGGAATATATGTTCGTTTGAAGTGGGGATGTCCGAATAAGGAAAGTCACCCAAATTTAAGAGGGGTATTTTTGTATTTTCCTTACCCAATTAAGTTATTTCATTTTTTGTAATTAATTAGGGGTCTAAACTGATTTGGTTCAGTTTACGCATTCCAAATTAACTCTAGGGTTTTTATAAAAGAGTTCAAGAAGAGAAAAGAAGACAAAAGAGGAGAAAGGATAAGATTTTGTCGAGTTTTTGAGGATTTCGCCAACGATTCTATCCTAAGAGGTATGTGAGTTCACATAGCATTGGGTTCGTTCATCCACATGCCAAATGTTAATTTCAGTGTTAAATTCGTTCTAGAAAGTTAAAGGTTGAAGTTCTTGAATTGTTTTCTTGAAATCAGCTTTCATTCTTGAGTTAAAATGATATTGATGAGTTCTTGAGGGAATCATATCAATTTTAGAGTTGTGTTTGATTAGATTCTTATGTACATGTATTGGGTATCTGAATCTAACGAGAAATTAAGAAAAATAATAGAATTTACTCGAATTAATATCTGAAAATGAGTTAAAAAATTCATCAAGTTGACCTAGGGAGGGGCTGGCGTGGCGTACCCTATATGCGCGCAAAGGGGATGGGGCGGCGCACCAGCAGTGCACCATTTTAGGGTCTTTGAAATTTCGTTAGCCCTTCTAAGTCCTTCTAAAGTGTACTAACACTTGCTATTGATTCTAGTAACTCTAAATGAATTCTAAACATCTAGAAATCATAAGTAAAAATGAATCCATAAATTCAAATTAAAGGGAGAGCTAAGAGTTAAATCTTGAGAGTTCTTTGAGTCATTTTAAAAGTCTTTCTACGATCTTTTAAACTTGTTTTAAGACTTGAGGATTTAGTTGAGAAAGATTAAGAGTGAAGTTCATTTTCTTTAAAATGTTATAAGGGGACTAAGTATTCCCAAAGAGTAATGTTTTCACATTTAAGATGAGAGGAAACACCGATTTCCAAATGAGTTTTCATGAGTAGTTTTGAGTTCAATCTCTTTTAAGAGATAGGTTTTGAGTAATAATCTTAAACCACAAAGAAAGAGTTATGTTTTTTAAACATACGAGCTGAGTATATCTTGGGAGTAGTATTGAGCACCAATATGGGGACGAGTTCATAATAACTCAAGTCTCCATAAACCATGTAGCCAATGTGGGTAGAAAAGGGTCATACTTTTTGGATGATTCCTTATTGATTTTTAGCATAGACTAATGGATCCACTTAGTTGAGGCGTTCTATATTCCGACAAGTTATATGATTGTTCTGGCAGTGTGGGCGAGACATTGTATCATCACATAGCTCATAGTGATGGTTGTCGTTCAGAGAATCTCCCAAAAAAAGTTTATTTTTGTATTCTTATATACAACTGAGATATTATTGTATTTTCCAATACTTTGAGATGTTATCTACCATTTTAAATGCTTTATATAAACTGTGTCTCTATTGTTGTTTATTTCTACATTGAGTTGAGTATCCATGAATTGAGTAAAGCTGAGGTAAGTGTTTCTTTCATCTTCAAGTTCAAGCTTACGTATTGTTTAGATTTCCCCTCACATGCTCGTACATTCACTGTACTGACGCCATTTGGCCTACATTATTTTATGATGCAGATAGAGGTAACCATGATCAACATCCAGCGCTTCGTTGATTCAATTGAGCATTTTAGAGTCGTTTGGTGAGCCTCCTTGCTTTTTGGAGGATCCCTTTTATTTCTTTGTTATTTCAGTTGTTACGATGATCGGGGGTCTTGTCCCGACATCCATAATAGTTTTAGAAGTTTCATAGACGGATAGTTATATTTCATTAGTCTTTTCATTTTCATTTTGTTTATGCTGTGACTTGAGTTGCCACTTTGGCTAGTTGAATGTTTATTTCTAAAACATTCCAAGTTTATTTTGAGACAGTTGAGTAAAGTTGCATTTAGTTTCTCTTGTTAATGCTTTAAGTCTTCCGCTGAGAGTCTAGCTAGATCGAGGGTTTGCTTGGGCCATCAATGATTCTCGAGTGCCAGTCCCGCACAGGGTGTAGGCTCGGGGCATGAAACTTTCTATATCAGGATGTGGAATTTTTCTACTTGTACAATAATTTACCTCATAAAATTTCAGTGTAAGCGAGAGATTCCATTAAAGTTTTACCATAGGATTGACTATTTTATAATGATATATTTTTTAGTGACTAAACTTTGATTGCTACGTCAAAAGATAGAGATTGAAAGCCAAAATTGTCTCATTAATCTACTTGACCTTTAAGAAATTGTTGAGCATATTCATTTGTTATTTTTTTATCAAATCGACTGAGTTGGATGGTTTTGTCATTTTTTTTTTGTAGTCATTATTGGTTTTAGGTCCTTTATATTCGTTTATCAAAGATGGGGAAGTAATTATGCATATGATTATATTTAAAAGATTGAAGTGAATATATCTTTTAAATACAGAATAATTTTGACTAAAAATCTTAAAAAGGGACCATCCTTGTAATTATTTCAATTAGAAAATCCTAAGGAACCTAACATAGCCACATTCCTCTATGTTGTTTGCATATCTACCATGGAAGAAAAGGAAAATCTCCCTTCCCAAATAACTCTGTTTGCTAATAAATCCCTTGATTTATTTGAAAAACAAGTAGGATCCCTTTTCTCTAGCTTATTAGGGGCTTACCAAAGAGTTCCATTAGTGTCTGGTAGATTGCCTCGAACCATTCTCACCTTGATACTATTGAAGTTGATCATTTGCAATTCAGGTATGTTTCAAAATGAAGATTCAATTTGATCCTTTTGTTAGCGAGGGCTTGATACTGAAAAAAGGCCAGATTGATTAGAGCTTCAACATGATCTATTGGTTCTAGTAGTTAGACGCATAGATTTGATTGACGACTATCTTATGTTCAGTCCTGTTTTAAAATTGTGTCCTTTTGTGACCACTAGGGAAAGCTTAAACAGTAACTTGCCGAGGGATATATGGCTACTATGAGGATGATTGGATTCCGCATGTGAGTGGAAGATGATGATGAGGATAAGATGTGCATATATCGCACAAAATCTTTTCTAGTTTTCCAGATCATTTTAGCTAGTTGCAAATACACCAACCAGAGATTTAGGAGACCAAACTTTTATTTTGAGGTGCTAATGCTTCTATTTTAGGATCCAAAAACTTGGTGCAACTGGCTAAAGATACGACAGGTAATAAGGCTAAAAGTTGGGGTTGTTCTGCCTCTTCTATATCAACATTTCACTATGACGACCAAATGTTCTACGGAGAATTTTTTTTCTATTATATTATTCGATATGTTTATTGTTAAAATATTTTATCATAGTAGTCAAATGTTAATGTAACACCCCGGAAACTAGTAGACAAAATTTTAGCCATAAGTTAGGGTTCTAAGGTTTGATGTATGGCAAATGGAGTCGTAGATGAGACTTTATGTGTTTAGAATGAGGAGTTTAGTGGTTGAACATGAAGGTATGTATTAGACCTAGTATCCTAGATGACCTTTAAGAGTTTGGTTGTGCATGGGAAGGGCAACTATTTGGGCAAAAAGGCAAGCCTAAAGCCAAAGGGCCAAGGATGGCCAACCTTGGAAGCTACTGCCCAAGGGTTCACGACCAGTGGTGTGGACCACGATCCGTGAAGGGGTCCATGGAGATTGCTTACACACATGGGAGGCCAGGCCAAGAGGCCAAGACACTGTCCCAAGTTCACGAGCCGTTGGCTTGACCACGGTCCGTCAAAGTGCCCGTGAAGGTGCCTTAGTATTTTAGGATGTTTTAGGGTCTTGGAAAGTTGGGGGAGCAACTGGTAAAGGTACCACGGGAACCACCACGGACCGTGGAGCCCTTCAAGGACCGTCCAAGTGGCCATGGTGCCTGGGACTGGGCAGCCAAGTTGAGGGACATTTGGGTAGAATCCTATTCGACTAGGTTTAAGTGGGGGTTGTTTTGTATGTTTTTATTCACATATTTAGACTATTTTATGTCATTAGCCCCCAAGTTTAAGTCACTTTACATTAGACCCAATTCAAAACCCCAAAATCCTCTCTACTCAAATAATTCTCTCTCTAGAAAACCTACGAAGAAGAAGAGGAAGAAGGAGAAGAAGAGAAGGAGGCTAGGTCGAATCTCACCATTGAAGCAAGCTTAGTAAGGCTTTGAATTAAGGTATGTTTAGATTTTCCTTTATGGGTTCTTCCACCCATAGAGTCCCCTAAGATTTCCCCTAAATTGTGAAGAAGAACCCCAATATAAGCTAGGGTTATTTCCAATGTGTGGGTATTGTTGGGTGTGATTCCAAAGTGTTGGATAATACTTGTTTATGGCTAATTTTGCATTTAATTGTGATAATATGATGATATTATTTGGTTTCAATGGTTAACCCTAGTTTTCTTAATGAGTTGAATGATTTGTGGGTTGATGCCATTAAAGGGCAATTTGAAGATTCATGAGTGACCTACTTGTATCAATGTCATGATTAGGAATTGTTAAAGGTTTGGAACACATAGTCATGAATTGAACTTAGACTAATTGAATATGATTGATCTTGTCTTGTACAGTTGGAGTTGAACCTTTAAGATGAATTATGGCTAGAATAACCTAGTAATGAGGGAATGTGTTGAGAATTGTTTAAGAAGAAGCCTATTACTTTAATGCCTTGTAATCTAGATATGATTAAGGATAGAATGAAGTAAAGCTTTGAGATGAAGGCTTGTAGTCATGAATGTTGAATCACTAGGGCTTGAGTGTAGAGTCACTATGATGAATAGAATCTAATGGGTGGGTTTATGGTGAAAGGTCAATACTCACCTAATCTACTTTATGAATGCTTGAATGTATGAAGTAATAGAATCACTTGAGCATGGATGGATTATGAAGGACATCCTTCCATGAGAGATGAATGTTAAGCAAGGCTTAACAAGTAAACCTTGGGGTGTATGCTTGGCTCCAAGTAGATAATGACAATGAGATAGAGTTTCACACAAGAAAGGGTCCGGGCTCCAAGTTGAAAGGAGAACCACACCTAGTTCATGTGTGGACTATCCAAGAGCAAGGGGGAACTCTTACGTAGTAGAGTGTGGGTTTTCCCATAGTTAGGTCTCATGAGATGGGATCCTTAACGTAGTTGAGTCAAGGTTCCTAGTAGAAATATCCAAATCCAATGAACTAAGACATGCTTGAGAAGCATCTCATAGTGTTCAAAGCATAAGGAACTAAGGCTTAATTAATGAAGTAACCCATAGTGTTCTAGAGTGTAGATGGACTTAGACTTGCTTAAGCTAGCATATCATAGGGTCCATGAAGTGAAGGAACTTAGGCATACTTTAGAGAGTATCTCATAGGGTTCAAAGTAAAAGGGAGTTAGACATACTTAAGTAAGTATCTCATAGTATCCATGCTAGTAATGAACTTAGACATACTAAAAGTGGTATCTCATAGGGTTCAAGTTATAAATGAACTAAGATGTGCTTGAGAGAGTACCTCATAGTGTTCTAAAGATAAAAAGTGGAACTAGGTTCCAAACTTAGAAGTACTAGAAAGAGGACCTAAAAGTAATACTTAGCATGAGTAGTATTATGGGATGCTATGATAGCATTGAACAAGTATGGCTTAGGGTTACTAAGTAGAGTGAGTTAAGATGGGATTGTGCTATAGTTGCCTTCCTTGCTATAGTTGACTAAAGGTGAAAGATTCCCTTTGTTATGAGAAGTTAAGTTAATAATGAGACCAACGTAGGGTGAATATGACTAGGATGGCTTCAAGGTCATGCTTAGTGTGAAGGGTATTATGGGATGCTTTTCATGCATTGCACAGGTGTGCTTTGAGGTTACCTAGAACTATGGTACCTTTATGGTATAGAATCCTAGCTAATTAGACCATGTATATATGCCATGATTAGGATAACCAAGAAGGGATACATGGCTTGGGTAGTATTATGGGATGCTATTCTTGCTTTGCACTTGTATGCTTTTGAGGTTACTTGAGAATGGTACTATTATGGCATAGATGACTAATAGTCAATAATGCTTATATGATGCTTATGATGAAGAATTGGCTTATTGTGATGGTGATACATCTCCTATGCTCGTTTATTATGTCTTATGTCGACTTATAATCATACGTTGCTTATGTTGGAGATTATGCTTCTGTTTATGTTATTTTCTCTCATGCTTATGTCTTATGTTGACTAACCATTTGAGATGCTTTATGATGTTATGTTATCTTTCATACTTGGTACATTTTGTACTAACGCATATTACCTACATTCTAATCAAATGTAGGGTGTTGGGAGATTGAGTTGCTTGTAGGCTAGTTTCCTAAGTGCAAGAAGATTGAAGATTGGTGAGTCCTCATAGCTTCGAGGACAAGCCCCTTATGTTTCATTTATGTCCTTTATTATGTTTTAGACTTTTTGTGGGCTGCGTCCCAAGACTTTTATTCATGTTAATCATAGATGGTGTGAGACAATGATGTTAGAAAGACTTCCGCTTTTATGAAATGCTTTTGGTATTATTCTTTGAAGAAAGTTTTAAATTCTCCCTACTTTCTACGATATTATGATACGATATTGCTAAGGTCTTGTATGCAACCCATTCGGGGTCAAGTACGCCGTGTTACAACTAGGGGGTGCTCTCGGGCCGTGACAGTTCTTTTGTCGTAAATTGGAGTTAATTATGTATTTGGATTAGAAAATATAAAATATTAACAAAAATTACATTGAGTCTAATTTGCTATAAAAATTATCGTTATTTTCTATATGTTTGCTGAGTTTCGTGATAAATATAAAATTGTTATTATTTTTATTGTTCTTAGTGAGTTACATGATGAATATATAATTATCGTTAATTTTAATGTGCTTGATGATTACTTGATGAATATAAAATTATCATTATTTTCAATGTTCTTGATAAGTTACACGACATATATAAAATTTCGTTATTTTGAATGTGCTTGATGAGTTACATGATGAATATAAAATTCCATTATTTTCAATATGTATGATTAATATAAAATTATCTTTATTTTCAATGTATTTGATAAGTTGCCTGATGAATATACCATAATCGTTATTTTTTATGTGCTTTATGAGTTACATGATCAATAGAAAATTGTCATTATTTTCAATGTTCTTGATGAGTTACATGATGAATATAAAATTGTTGTTATTTTCAATGTGCTTGATGGATTACAAGATGAATAGTATACAAAATTGTCGTTATTTTCAATGTGGTGGATGACTTACATGATAAATATAAAATTGTCGTTGTTTTCAATGTGTTTGATGAGTTACCCGATGAATAGTAATAAAATTGTTGTTATTTTTGATGTACTAAATGAGTTACACAATGAATATAAAATCATCATTATTTTGAAGGAGTTTGATGAATTACATGATGAATATAAAATTATCGTTATTTTCAATGTGTTTGTATATGCAGACAATTCATTCTCTTTCTGACAATCATTTTCTTTATTTTACTTCGTTGGTGAATTAATGGTCAATTCTAGTTTCACTCTGACAAACATTATGATAAAAGTTTGAATGAGACATGAGATTGGGAAACAAAGCTTCAATAGTCATTATGATGAACAGAATTACCATTTTTGATGGGGAGAAAAAGACTTGGACTAAATCCTGTTAGATAGGACTCTATTAATTGACAATGCATAAATAATATGATATTTATTATTAATTTGATCGAAGAATCTTCAAATATTATGATATTTATTATTCACAATGAGACGCAAATCTACTTTACTAATTATTAAAGATTGTTGAAGCTTGCAATGTCAACAAACTTTTATACTTCACTATGCATGCATATGCCCAAAAAATAATTTTCATTCAATTATATTTGATGTTTGTACATGCTAATGGAGGCCAGAGCATGTGGCACATTTAGTTCTATAAATTTTAACAGTCATGTGAAAAATAATTGGTGTACTTTATTAACTTCTTGTGTATTCCTAAGCTTTTATAAAGTCGAAGCTTATGTGTATATGAGTAATCTAAACTCGGACTACATAGATCGACGATGAATCTTGATATATCTTTTATGGATATATATTGAATGAATTTTGTATAAAATGCAGGAGCATATCTCCGACGTCTCTGTATATATGAGTTAATTGTAGTTGTCATTCTTATTTGGTATTTATTGGAGACAAACAATGTTGTATTATTCTCATTATATATGTTGTAATTTAATATAAGAGTGCTATTAAGCTTGAATAAATGTTGATTTGTTTTATTACATTTTAAAAGATCTTTTCTAAATCTGAAATCCACCGTTTAGGTTGTTTATGCTATTAATGTCTATGATAACCTGTTAGATAATATTTGTAAGAGCTTACCATTTTTTAAGCCATTACCTCGAGTTGTGATTCCTTTGGTGTGCAAGGTTAGTCTTTACCCCAACCATGTCGATTAATCCAAAAAGTTACAGTTCTTAAGGGAGACATGAACCATACCTCTAACCAACATATTACATCAAAAAAATCTTCAGAAAAAGAGTGGGGAAGGAGTAGCCTATACAATCTCCTTCTCTATAAAAAAAAATCAAATAAATTCTTAGTCCACAAAAAAAAATTACATTTTTATATTGTTTTCCTCATGGAAGGTACTTGCCATTATCTAGTTAAATTAAATATTTGACCTCTTGAGGAGGAGAGTTCCAAGAGGAGTAATGGGTTTCATTTTTATTAGCAGATGACATATTGACAAAGTAATCAACCACTATATGAGCTTCTCGATAATAATGAGTGAAGTTGACTTTGACATTATTAACACTTCTGTTAGTATCATATATGATTTTTTTCAGCTTCCGATTAGCAGTGTTCATGTTTTACAACATGTTAGTGATTACCAAAGAATTCATTTGAATCGTGAAACTATTAATTCCCGTTTCCACACACCAATTAGCAATGAACATGTCCACTATTTCAAGGTATCCCAACTAATAAATATGGGAGCGATTTGAATGACCGTGAACACTTTCTTTGATCCTAACACTCCACAAATTATTGAAAATTCTTCTTATATGACCAGACAGATGAATAATGTCGAAGGAGGCATCAATTTAATTCCACATATGAGTTGCAGCATTCCCTAATGTAAATGTGTGTTGAATGAAACCTGTTACATGTCATTGCAAGAATAACATTCAACATTTTAATTATTTCAAAATCTAGCTACCACTTCATTAAAAGGTAGTTTCCCTTTGTATAGTCTCCAAGCAAGAAATGAGATCTTAAAAGGAACATGTACTATTCATTAAAACTTATAATTACCTTATGACTAACTTACTTGTATAAACCTTTTTATATTTACTTTTTTTTTATGAGTAATGTACAACATTGAGTGGCCATGTTAGAACCCCTAGTTGCCTCTGTACTCGAAGCAGATGTGTTGTGCTATCGTCACCTAACTCTGCCACGCTTGCTCCTTGACTTTAAGAAGGCTCCCTGACTTGATAATATTTTCTCATGTGTATTTACTCTGTTATCGATAGTTAACCTAACTGCTATAACCAACTTTTTATGATTTCTTTTAAATTACATTAATTTATCTTAAAGATTTCATTTCAATTGCAATATGGATATTTACCCATACGAGGTTACTCCACATGTGTGTCCATATGTTGATTTTCATTTATAATCATAACCATATTTATGGTGGTCATGCAGAGATATTGATATGAATTCTAGCAATCAAATTAAAAAATATCACAATTGACATTTATACTTTCAACTTTAATTAAATTTTGATCAACTTTTTCCGCTACACTAAAATATTTTTCTCATGCAAAGGGATTCATTAATTTATTTACATAAATAGAAAACTTTTATAAGTACATAACATCTCCCCCAAAAACTATGTGATATAAGCCAAAAAAAGAATTGGTCGATGTTCCTTTTTTTTTTTGGGTACAGTGGAAAAACTAATAAACTACATAAAACCTTTCAAATTCTACATGGTTGAAATAAGCAAGGAGAAAGAATTCCATTTCTTGTAGCAGTGTTTCCCATACTATCATATCTTCCTCGTGCTTGTGTCTTCATTTAAAAATAAAATAATATTGCACATTAGTTTACCTCCCTCAAAAACATGAGGAATGGTAGCTTTGTTGATCTTCATTAGATATTTATAATCTTAAAAAATTCTTAAGAGGATGAGATTGTATGTCCCCCGCTTAGATAAGTTTGACAACAAGTAGACAATCTATCTCCATTTTTAGATCTTTATATTCCATTTCTTTTACGAATTTCAACCCTTGTTTGAGACTCCATAACTCTTTTATGAGGCATGTATATCATTTTATTTCATCTAGCCACTATAATTCATGAACTAAATGAATCTATGCAACTAGGAATGTGAGAATAATGCAAGGAGCTAAGAAACAATGTTACGAAAACATGATTATTTGATTAAGAACACTATAACAACTAAATCACCACAATTTTCTAAAGTTTTAGAAACCCTAGGTATAAACAAGAAATAGTGAATCAAGAATCTGACTGAATTCTAGGGACCAATTGGAATAAAGGAATCCACAAGTGAAATCCCACATACCTAGTGACAAATTTCATTGAGAAATATTTCAATTTCGGGGATGGAACTGAAGAAAACCTATTGCGCTTTTGGAGAGGGCTTGGTCGACTATTTCTTTTCTTATGCCTAATGTTTCGATTGATTTTGGAGAATGATCGATTGGGGAAGTTCTGATTAAGTTACTAGGCTTAAACTGAAAAAAAAACTACGTAGTTTAGTGGTTAAACAATGTAGTCTAGGTGTCCATCACATAGGGGAAAAGACCAAACGACCCCTAACTTAAAATCAGACGAGGCCACCGACGAGCTTGACCGATAGACCGTGGACTGACCAAAAGTCCGTCCTAGCAGTCTGTCGTTTGTCTTCAGAGGGCTATTGGCTGGGGTCTGAACCACGGACCTGGACCATGAATCGTGGTCCCACCTATGGTCTGTAGGTCCTGGCTTGGCTCTGGATTTTTTCTGAAAATGTGGGTAGAGTTGAGGTGGCAAATCACAGACCCCACCTACGGTCCGTGGTTCAACATACGGTCCGTAGGTGGCCCTCGTTGGTGGCACCCACAACTTTTGAAAATCTGCAATCTGGTCCTTTTTAAATCCAGGGTGTTATATTATCTCCCCCTTGGGAATATTTGGCCTAGAATGAAGTCTAATTAGCTGAGTATAAAGGGAAGGGGTTGCAGTCCCTACCACTAAGTAAAAAACTAATACCTAACTGAACTGAGTTTCTACAACATGCAAGTACGCTGAAAATTCAAGAATAACTGAAGGAACATGATACTGAGACTGTGTTTTTGCAAGAGTAAACTGAGAGACCGGAGAGAAACTATTACCTGAAGCTGAAACGGAATCAGAAGGAAAGAGATAAGTATACTTGGAGTTCATGGCTCTCTCTGCTTCCGAAGTAGCTCCCTCTAAGGACTGACTCCTCCACAAAACCTTCATTGAAGCGACTTTTTTGTTTTTCAACCTACGAACTTGACTGTCAAGAATTTAAACCGACACTTCTTCATAGGTGAGACTATCATTTACAGACACACTCTCTACTGTTACTATGGATTCCAGATCACCCACACATTTCTTCAACAAGGAGATATGAAAGATTGGATGAACAACTGCTAGTTCTTCTGGTAATTCTAACTCATAAGACACATTACCAACCCTTTTCAAGATTCTGTAAGGACCTACATATCTAGGACTGAGCTTCATTTTCTTTCTAATTCTCACCACCCCCTTCATAGGTAACACATTCAAGAAAACTCAATCATCAATCTCAAACTCTAAGTCCCTTCTCCTTACATCTGCATAGGACTTCTGACGAATCTGAGCTGTCATAAGTCTATCTCTGATGAGCAAACCTTTTTCCATAGCTTCATGAACCGAATCTCACCCAATCAATGCTTCTTCACCGACTTCAAACCAACCAATCAGAAATCTGCTTCTATACCAATATAGTAACTCATAAGTGGCCATCTGAATACTGGAATGATAGCTATTATTTTAGGCGAACTCTATGAGAGGTAGGTGATCATTCCAACCTCCCCTGAAATCGATTACGCAAGCTCTCATCATGTCCTTTAAGGTCAGAATGGTAAGTTCTACCTGACCATCCATCTGTTGATGAAATGTTGTGTTGAGAATTACCTTAGTACCAATACCTTTCTGAAATGATTTCTAGAAATGAGAGGTAAACTATAGACCTCTAACTGAGAAGATAGACAAGGGAACCCCATGCAACCTAACTATCTCATTAATGTAGAGTTTAGTGTATTCCTCCGTTGAATCTATAGTCCTGACAGCCAAGAAGTGAGCAGATTTAGTAACTCTGTCAACTATTACCCAAATGGAGTCATGCTGTCTGCGAGTACCAGGTAAACCCGTAATGAAGTCCATATTTTTTACTTCCCACTTCCATGTAGGAATGTTAATCTCTTGTGTCATACATCGAGGTTTCTAATGTTCTACCTTAACTTTTTGGCAATTAGAACACTTAGCCACAAAATATGTTATGTCCCTCTTCATGCCATTCCACCAAAAGGCCTACCGTAGGCCATTGTACATCTTAGTGGCACTTGGATGAATGGAATTCCTAGAGTTATGAGCCTCTGTAAGGATCGGTTGCCTCAACTCACCCACATTAGGAACACACAAACGACCTTGGTAACGAAGCACACAATCTCCCTCTTGGGAGAAAACCTCCACTTTCTGCTGATGAACTTCACCTTTCAATCAAAGCAATATAGGATCACTACCTTGTTTTTCCTTAACCTCCGCTACCAATAAAGATTCAGATCTATTCTGAACTATCACTCCACCCTATGACATGTCCGTCAGACCAACTCCTAAGCGAGAAAGCTGGTGAACATCTTGTGCTAATTCTTTTGTTTCTTCCTTAACATGTGGTACACTACCCATAGATAGCCTGCTGAGATCATCAACCATTACATTAGGCTTACCAAGATGGTAAAGCACATTCATGTCATAGCCTTTGTGGAATTCAAGCCATATCCTCTAACGAAGATTCCACTCTTTATGGGTGAACATTTACTGGAGGCTCATATGATCTGTGAATACATCAACATGCACAACATACAAGTACTTTCTCCAAATCTTAAACAGCAAGATCGAGGTCATGAGTTGGCTAGTTCTTTTTATGTACATAAGTTGTCTAGAAGAATAAGCTATGAACTTACCTCACTGCATCAACACACGACCTAGGCCGACCTTGGATACATAACAATAAATCACATAACCATCTGAACCATCTCGTAGAGTCAATACTTGAGTTGTAGTCAACCTAGTTTCCAATTCTACAAAGCTTTTCTCACACTCATCTGACCACTGAATCTTAACCTTTTTCTGAGTCAAGTTAGTCAATGGGGAGGCTATGGATGAAAATCCTTCAACAAATCTGCTATAATACCCGGCCACACCCAAGAAACGTCTAATATATGTTGGAGAGATGGGTCTGGGCCAATGTTGTACTCCCTTAATCTTCTTAAAATCCACTCGGATTCCTTCACTAGATACCACATGATCAAGGAAAGTGACCTAGTGCAACCAAAATTCACATTTGCATAACTTAGCGAATAACTGGCGATCTTTGAAAATTTGTTGAACAACCCTCAAATGATTCAAATGCTCTTTTTATTCCGAGAATAGACGAGAATATCATCAATAAAGATAATAACGAATAAGTCCAAATACCATGTTCATTAAGTCCATGAAAGCTGCAGGAGTATTTGTTAGTCCAAAAGTCATAACAACAAATTCATAATGACTATACTGAGTTTTAAAAGTTGTCTTCAGAATGCCACTGATTAATGTTTCGAAGAGACTTCATCCAATTCTAAGTGTCAACGATCGTAAATCAATATATAACCCAACTAAATGATTTGGGGTCGACTCCCATAGGGAGTAGCTTCCTTTTGAACTTAAATATGAAATTTTGACGGCAACTTTACAATTCAACAGATAAAACCTTTAGGAGTCTATGAACCAAACTCAAAGACGTCCTCACAAATCAGAGCAAACAATTGTTAGACTACCAAAACACTTCAACAATCAACAAGATACAATCAAATATGGAAGCAATGCTTGGGGGGTTGATTAACCAACTGCTAAATTCAATTCAACGGGTGAAAATGACTAACCAACCATGTTAATTTGTTATGGGTAGGATGGACTTTAGATAAGGCACTTTTCTCTCGAACAAATACCTTGTTTCCACTGAGTTCTTTAGAACTTCAATGCATACCAAACGAAGACCAGTCCACAATCTCATAAAATCTACTCTCTCGAGCAATATACAAAGGATGGAGCTTGGGGTGCACTTTCTCAAGCTGACACCGTCAAGACCCACTAGCAAAGGATGCCAAGTTACTACCTTACCTGTACACATCTTTCTCAAGCAAGCATAAAACCCAGAAGTACATTGCAATAAACATACAATATAGGAGTTAAACCATAGTAATAACTCAGACCCAATTCAAATTAACTCCAAAAATTGATAAGTACTAGCACCCATTAAATCAAACACAACAATTGTTTACATTGCCAAACCCCCAAGATTGGGGTTTTAGCGAATCATCGTAAAACTACAAAATTTGATACCTGCTACAAACTCGATAGCTGGGTATTTAAAATTCAAAATTTTACTATGAAGAATCTTTTCGCTATTACAATACCCAATTGAAAATATTGCAAAATTACTCAAAATCATCAACAACAGTGTTTTTGCTCACTTTCCTTTTGTTCCTCATAATTTCTAAATGCTTTCTCTCTCTTCCACAAATTAATTTATACTAATCTAAGGTGTGGCATTGTGGGGCTGATCGGCGAGGTAGGTCGGGATTCACCGACCGTTCGGCGACTCACCGATCATCCATTCATCTAGCCTTCTTTCTTCACACTTCCCTCATCCAAACATTATAACTTTAAGGGATCCAAATCGGGATTGCTGTTCCATTCCATGATTCGCTCTTTAGTCTTTTAGTTCGCCAATCTACATTTACCTTGATCTTAATAAGTGCTTTCGATGACATGGTTGTCCTTCGCTAATGCAATCGGTGAATCGCCAATGAGAAATGTAGTTCGCCTAAGTTCCTTCTATTTCAGGCTCAGTGTTCTGTAACTGTAGGCTATCCGCCGAGTTCTGTCAGTGATTGTCAGGCTTATTTTACTTCAGGGATTGGCATCCTCAAACTTTAGGTGGTCTGATGAGACACTCGGCGACACGTCGAGTGCTCTTGGCTATCCTCAGGATCGCCTTTCTTCATTTTTTCAGTTTGTTTTGTTCTTTTTTGCCTGTTAGTATCCTTGTTTTGTTCCTTGATCTATATACCTGAAAATAAAGGATTTAACATCAGTTATTGGCACAAATTAAGCAATTGAGGACACTAAATTAAAGTAAACAAAACCCTAATTAAGTCCAAATCTCAGACTTATCAACACCCCCAACATAAACTTTTTCTTTTCCTCAAGTAAAGCTCAAGTTGAGCAGTTCAAAAAGGATGTCTCAAACAGTACTACAAAAGACTCAATCATGAATGCACACAACAAGACTCAACTTACTTTTGCAAGGATCAACTGTGCACTAAAATATTCAAATTGTGACTCACTAATATCAAAGATTCTCAAGCTAAAAATACTTGCTTCAAATGCAAGTTCAAGCTCAATAAAGGTAGTCAAATGCCCTCACAACAAAGATGATTCCATATTCACACATAATTCTTCAACAATTTATAGTTTCGAAATCACTTCCAACTCTCACACTCACAAAGATGAACACATGCATGACTTCACCCGTAGGTTTGCCCTTATTTTCCAATCAACATTCGTTTCAACTTGCTCAAGATCAAAAAGGTATTTTCAGGATTGTAACGGGGCTTAGTGTAAGGGTATGGTCATTTAGGATCAGTGGCTGCTACCCTCATGAAATGTGATCTAGACATCACTTTCTTCCTTTCCTTCAACATTTGACTCATGCTCAAAATTCACCCCATTATTCAACTTCCAATGCAATACCGGATACCCCATTTCCTTCACAACTTTTTCATTCTTTTTCTTTTGCTTTCTTCTTTTATTTCTCTTTTTTTTTTATATAAAGGGGTTCCATCTTTTTGAAGGCCATAGATCAAGGGCGACTTCTGCACACTTCTTGATTTGCCTTCTCTTTTCACCACACCCCAACTTAGGTTTTTGGCCTAAATTGGCTATTAAAACAAACCACACTTCATGAGGATTATGGGTGAATGGATAAAGAGGGGTCTCAATTGCATCAAGGTTCTTTCAAGAAAAGGATAGGCTCAGAGAGGGTTCAAGCAAAGTTCACATATCTCACAAGGTTGGCCACAAAAGAGGTATATTGTCAAATTATTTTACTCTTCAAAATTGTTGCCTAAGATCATTTCAAGAGCTTCATCCCTTAGTCAACCGGACCAACGGGGCAAAATGTAGGTGTCATCACACAAGGTTCACAGTAAGCTCATCACAAAAGGCATTGGCACCAACATCAAAAGAGACTCCATACTTTTCGCTTGTGTGCAATGTTAATCACAAGAGACTTCATTCGATAACCGGTTAGTCACAATGAGATGCAAAAATTCCATATATTGTCTATGAAACTTCATTTGGCCTTATTGTAGCCGCACATTCATTTTTGTTCGATTAAGAGCACTATTCAAGTCATCGATATTGATCATGACCGATACTCAAATTTGCACAAGAACAACCACTTTCACACACAACAAAACAATGGTAAATGATTTAAAAAGGGTCAAAAACCATTTACATTCATAACAAGGAGCCCTAAACTCAAATATCCGCAAGATGGAAACCAAAACACAGTTTAAAACACAAAACCCAATATATACAAAATACAATCACAAGAGGTAGGTATGGAAATACCTCACCCTACCACAAAAAAACGCAGTTGTCCTCAAATGCAATAAACAAAATCAAAAGTCAATAAAAATGATAGAGAGAGAGGTAAAGAAAGGTCATGTCTGCATAGTCACTCCATCTGTCGGGGAATCAATGGTCGGGATCACATCAACACTAGCTCTACAAGCGCCTGCCATGGGTGTATTTGCCAATGAAATCTGCACGGCTGAATCCACCATAGCCTCCTCAACCTCTGTAAGGCCCTCATATATAGTCTCCTCATCGACATTAAGCTGCTTCTCATCAGTCTCAGCCTAGGACTCGGCAGCAGCCACCTCATCAGCTCGAACCTCATCTCTGGTAGTAGACGGAATCATATGAGAGTCAGCTGGCATATCATGGATCTCCACAGTCCCAAAAATCATAGACATGTCTGTGGACTTTAGCTGGTTCACGTCCTTCCTCAACTCAGCAATTGCGGCCTTTAGGGCCGTCACCTCATCAGTGGCCTCTAGCCTCGCTCACACAATGCTATCCTTGCCGCAAGGGCATCAATAGACACAGTAAGGGGTGTCACAACAACAGTAAGGTCCCTCTCAATCATCCCAGGAACTGTGGCCTCAAGCCTAGAGGCACGCCTATCAGTAGAATAGGCTAGCTGCCCTATCTGTAGTATCGCAGCCTGGGTGAGTGGAGGTTGGGAGGAAGTGGCATTAGCAGCAGACTTAGGAGGCAGGGGAGCAGTAGAAAAACTCAGAGTCATGGAAGTAACAACACACGATATACCTAAATGCCCAGGGACCGGAGTAGGCAATATTTCCTCTGCAGGTATAGTCTCAATGTCCACAAATGGGGAAGAATCGACCGGGGTTGCCTTTTTATTCTCAGCTTCATTTTTCAAATACTCAGCCTCTATTCGTGGGATGTTAGTACAGGAGGTGGGAATCACTTCTACATCCTTATTTTCATTGCGAGGCACCCGGGCTCGTCTGCACAACTTGTTGATCAACACCAAAAAAGGCAGGGAGGTTTGGTGCTGCTTGGCCCTCAAGGCCATCTCTTGTGCAATGATCATGCCTAAATTTATGCATTTCCCTACAATGATGGAACCAAGACAAGCCACCTTTGTGTGGAAGAGGATAAACTCATTTTTAGAGGGCATAATGGTACTGATGATGAAGCCAAACTAGTACCTCACTGCCATATTGTGGTCCTTTTAATCAATATGCACTGCAGCCTCGACCCACGTAGGAGTACCATCAGATAACAGAGGAGCCAACCATTATTTCACAGTCTCCACGGACTTTGTCTTGATCATGTACTGGTAGTCATCTACAATGTTGGCAGTGCATTCTAACACAACATTTATGTCACACTTCACCTTCTTCCCCCTGATAACTACATAGTCAACCAGTTTGAAGGTTTCAGCCTTCCTCTTTCCTTGGGGCACTAGAGCTTCATATGCAGTGTAAAACTCCCGGACTCAATTATGAATGTAAGGGCCATGGGGTTTAGTGAATATCTGGAACTTGTGGGACTTTGATATGCCATAGATCTCTGGGTATCTGGCTATCACTCCGTCTATAGACAACCACTTCTCCTCAATGATGGTCCTCAGTCCCTTATCCTTTAGTCTAATCATAGGCCGGGGAGGAAGACCCTATGCAGGTAATGCTGGGACAACTACTTGATCTGGAACGGGAGTAGGAGCCATGTCCTTGGGTGCCCTGATCCTAAATGTGTCATTCAACCTTATGGAGCATTTCATCTCTTCAGTCAAACAATAGCTAATCATCCTCAGTATCAGAAATGGCAGCCTGAGGGTCCTAGTGCTCACCCGCACTCTAAGAAGTGGTGAGGTGATTGGCGTATACTTCTTCGCTGTCGGAGCTGACCTCCGATGATTTAGGGGCCAGTGTCATCCCTTTCCTTTTACCTTTCCCACATGTGGTAGGAAGTTTTGTTCCCTTTGCCTTGGATGCAACTACATGCTCATTGATGGTGATTCCCTTTAACCTCTTGTGGGGCAACATGTCTCATCCTGCTACTTTTGGTCTAGCCATATCTGCAAAATACATCGAAACTGGTTCGATATAGATCAAGAAAATTGCCGAATACATGTTGCAGAAAGAGTGGCTGAAACAATCGGTGAGTCACCGAATCACTTTGGCGAGCCAAATCGGGCTCACCAAAAGGATTCGCCTAAAAATTTCTCAGAAAAGTAGCATGTCGGCGATGTTCAAGGACATTTAGCATAGCGCCAAAACCAAACGACGAGCTCAGACTAGTCCGGAAGAGTATGTTTTAGGGGTTAAGGCCGCAGAAAGGGCGATTAAAGGAGACCTTCGGCGAGCTCAGGCTTCTCGCCGAAAGTTACAAAACCAAACTAAATCAAAACATGAAATTAAAGGCTATCAAAGGGGACTTTGCCAAACCGCCGAGTGGTTCGGCAAACTCGACCCAGCTCGCCAAACTGCCCAACGTGCCAATTTTTGACCCTGCTTCTCAAAATCAAGCCCACTACCCCTAAAAATAAAATCAAACAATATACGCAATCAATTAAGCCTAGACCCATACGACCTATGCCACAGGGGTACTCAGTCTTCCCCAGTTTGGCCAAAATTGGCCATTTGACGACTTTAGTCCTTAAGAATGATAGAACACACTACATCATTGGGCAAAGTACGTCATTTAGCACAATTGGGGTTACTCAGACTTCACCCAACTAGACCAAAAACCAATTTAATGCAACCCACAAGTTCATGATAAATTTTAGAGCACAAAATTCAGGAAATTACCAATATAAGCGTTTAGGCAATTTAGCACAATTAGGAAACTACAATAGGCAACACAATTATGATTTCAAAGAGGCCCAGCACATATCAACACAATTCATATAAATGCATTTGAATTTAACCACTATTTAAGAGTTTGGGGTTCAGAAAACCAACCGTTAATGCCGAAATACAATTTTGTAATGCTAGGCAGCAAATAATTCATAATTGTGTTGCCTATTGTAGTGAGGGTGTTATTGTATGAATCTAAAAGTGAAGGAATGTGGAAGAATTTTAAAGTTTAAACGTTTGGCCTTTAAAATCTGTTCCGTTCGCAGCCCTTCAGCGATATTAGTCAAGTTCGCCAAACCACTCGATGACACGCCGAGTGGTTACTTACCTCACCGAGTTTTACAGGACCTCCAGTTAATTTGGGGGTCCAAACGACAGATAAATTCGGGTTCGCTGACATGTTCGGTGAGTCGTCGACTAGTCCTTGGGCCCGTCGAGTTTTACAAACTCCAACTTGATATTTTCATGAGTCCAACGGCGGTCCAAGTTGGGCTCACCGACCTCTTTGGCTAGTCGCCGACTGGACACTTGGCTCGCTAACCTGCAATTTTCAAGCATATTCCTCTTTACACTTGCACAATCAACACCTGTTATTCCAAAATAAAACATAAAGCAACAGAAACTTGGGTTGCCTCCCAAGAAGCACCTTAGTTAACATCCTGGTGCGATGCAAGTACCCATTAAATCTTTGTTCTTGGGGCTTTCCATAGTATCACTAGGCAACCCCCCTTGTTGTCTTGGATAGAGAAGATACAACATATGACCCATTTGGGTCTCCAGTAGCTTATTAGATATGGAGAATGAGTGAGAGTATCTGTTCTATATGTTCACCCTCATAATACTTGGGCTTTCTAAGCTCATGAGGAGGAATGTACCTATCTTTTTTTTTTGAACAGTACTTCAAATTCCATGATCTTTTCGGTTAAGAAATCCAGCTGAGTCAATATTTTAGCGAGATTCTGGTCCATTTCATACTCCTTGTTGGGTTTGCTCATGTGATCAAGGAGTTGGGATAGTATTTCATAGGGTAGTAGTATTAGACCACCCGGAGAAAGTTGATCAGCCATTTCTCTGTTCGCAAGACCAAGACTTCTATAGAAACAATCCAGTAGCATCTTATCTGGGATTCGATGAGTTGGGCATTGCAACAATAATGTCTTAAATCTTAGCCACAACTCATAGATTGTCTCACCCTCCAAGTTCTTGAAATTTAGCATGTTATCCCTAAGAATTATCATCTTTGACGTAGGGTGATCCACTTATTTACCATTGCTAGCATTGACACTCATTTTCTCTATTTTAACAAACAACACAAAAACCAAAACTAAAAGTAAGTAGATTCAACTATGACTATCAAGAATACAATTCAACTTCACCAAAATAATTTGAAACAATACCACTCCCAAGTAGTGGCACCATTTAGATTAATGTTTCAAAGACACTTCATCCAATTCAAAACATGAACGATCATAAATCAGTAGATGACCCAAATAAATGAGTTGGGGTCGAATCCCACAGGGGGTATCTTTCTTTTGAACTCGAATATGAAATTATGACGGTGACCTTTACATCTGATCAAATAAAATGTTTAGGAGTCTATGAACCAAACTCAAAGACGTCATCACTAATCCAAGCGAACAATTGTCAAACTACCTAATCACTTCAACAATCAACAAGATACAATCAAATAAGGAAGCAGTGCTTGAGGGGTTGACTAACTAACTGCTAAATTCAATTAAATGGGTGAAAATCACTAACCAACCATGTTAATTTTTTATGAGTAGGATTGAATTTAGATAAGGCACTTTTGTCTCGAACAAATACTTTGTTTCCACTTAGTTCTTTCGAACTTCAATGTATACCAAATGAAGACCAGCCCACAATCTCATCAAATCTACTCTCTCGAGCTAGATACAAAGGAAGGGGCTTGGGTTGTACTTTATCAAGCTGAAATTGTCAAGACCCACTAGCTAAGGATGCCATGTTACTACCTTAGCTCTACACTTCTTTCTCAAGCAACTGTAAAATCCTGAAGTACATTGCAATAAAAATAGAATATAGGAGTTAAACCATAGTAATAACTCACACCCAATTCAAATTAACACCGAAAATTGATAAGTACTGGCACCCATTAAATAAAACACAACAATTGGTTACATTGTCAAACCCACAAGATTAAGGTTTTAGCCAATCATCGTAAAAAGATGAAATTTGATACCTCTTACAAACTCCATAGCTACGTATTTGAAAATCAATAGTTTACTATAAAGAATCTCTTCGCTATTACAATACCCAATTGAAAATATTGCAAAAATACCTCAAAATCAGCAACAACAATGGTTTTGCTCATTTTCCTTTTGTTCCTCACAATTTTTGAATGCTTTCTCTCTCTTCCGAAAATCAATTTATTCTAATATGAGGTGTGGAATTATAGGGCTGATCGGCGAGGTATGTCGGGCTTTGCTGATTGTTCGACGACTTACCGGTCATCCTTTCATCTCGCCTTCTTTCCTCACACTTCCCTCATCCAAACACTATAACTTTAGGCGATCCAAATCAGGATCGCTGTTCCATTCCGTGATTTGCTCTTTAGCCTTTTAGCTCGCCAATCTACATTCACCTTGATCTTAATAAGTACTTTCGATGACATGGTTGTCCTTTGCCGATGAGAAATGCAAGTTGCCTAAGTTCCTCTTCTTCAACTCCTCTCAAAACCCTAAGAGTATTTAGAATTTTTAAAACTGACCCAAATCAGTTTTGGCCCGTAAAATAATACGAAAAATGTTTTAAGATGATGGGGTAAGGGAAAGACCAAAATAGCCCTAATTAATCCAGGTAACTTTCCTTAACTGGATAGGCTGACTTCAAACAGTCATATCTCCCTCAACCAAATTTGAAATTTAACAAACTCGGTGGCATTGGAAAGAGTATTCCATGTTTCATTTGATATCTTATGGGCCACCTAAATCGTCCTGTACTGATAGTTATGGTCATTTGAAGTTGACAACAAAACTCAAAACTCAAGCATAACTTGCAAAATTTTAAATTTGGCTATTTCCCAATCAGTCATTTCTAAGTTTAACTCTTTCGAATACTTAGGTGTTACATTACCAATAAAACCATTTCGTCCATTGTTTCCCAAAAGAAATTCAATCTCCAATTCAATTTAACTAGATTTAATTAGTGTTTATGTCAATCTCCATGGGTCCTTTTAATTATGATTCAATTGATGTTGTTCTATCATATTATGCATGATTTAACCTGATTATATAGTTTATAATTGATTTCATATGGACCCAGACTTTATACTTTGATTTTAATCTATAAAATATGAACTATGATCATGAACCAGTGATGGATTTTATGCATGTTTTATGAAATGATGAAACTATGATTTAGGAATGCTTTTAAGTTAACTATCAAACTTGGTCTTGAATGCGGTTTTCCAGTCATCACCGAGGTTCCTCTGGATTTGATGATAACCACTCCTAAGGTCAATCTTTGAAAACACACAAGAACCATTGAGCTCATCAAGAATATCATCTAATCTAGGCATATGATGCCAATACTTTACTGTGATCTTGTCAATGGCCTGACAATCAACACACATGCGCCATGTTCCATCTTTCTTTGGAACCAATAGAACTAGAACGACAGATGGAATCGTACTTTCTCTCACATAGCCCTTTAGAGGAGTTCCTCTACTTGCCTTTGTAGCTCTTTAGTGTCCTCCAGATTACTTCGTTAAGCTAGTGTGTTTTGCAATTATGCACCCAATATGAAATCAAATTGGTGCTCAATTCTCCTAATAGGGGGTAATCCACTTGGTAGTTCCTTTGGGAAGACATCCTTATAATCCTGTTAAAGAGGGGAAATAGAATAGGGAAGAGAAGAATGAGATTTGTTAGTTTGAAAAACATGATCCCTATGTGTGATAATGATCAAATAAATTTTGGCCTCCACTTCCTCCCTTATCTATTTGTACTTAGCCAACAACACATGGGCCTTTCCATTTAACTTCCTCCTTTATCTCTCTTCCTTGCCCTCGGCCTCCACATGTTCTTTCTCACCCTTTCTTTTCTCTCAACTCACTCATCTTTTGATACACTTCATTGACTGGAGAGGGTGAGATAGGATGAAGGACATATTTATGATCATCCAACACAAGTGAATATTTGTCAGTTCTCCCCTCATGTTTGGTTAAACGATCATATTGCCAAGGTCTTCTAAGTAGCACATGACAAGCCTGCATTAGGCCTACATCATATAGAATGTCATCTTGATACTTCCCAATTTTTAACTTGATCAACACTTGTCTATGAACCCTCAATTCTCCACACTCACTCAACCATTGAAGCTTGTAAGGTGTAGCATGATTAGTGGTAGGAAGTTTCAAGAATTCAACTAAAGTGGTGCTAGCAGCGTTTGCACAACTCCCACTATCAATGATCAAGGAACACACATTATCTTTGATGAAACATTTGGAGTGGAAAAGATTCTCTCTTCGACTTGGATCATCCATGGCCTTGCTAATCATCACTCGCCTCACCACATACATGGGTATGGTAAACCCTCCTTCTTGAGGCCAAGCTTCTTCAATTGAAACCTTCCTCATCAAACCATAAGGAATGGCAACAGTTTTTCCCTCACATGAGTCTTGTTCCACATTTTCCTCACCTTCAAACTCACTTTCTTCTTGGGTTTCTTCTTCACAAACCTCTTATTGATCTACATCTTCACCAATACACAATTCTCATCCTTGAACTAGAACATTCATTTGATTATAACATTCACGCATCATATGACCCCATCCTCTATACATGTTACATTGAATTCCTTTAGGAAATTTTTTTGGGTCATTGTTACCTCCTTCTATTGGTGGGTACTTTGGAGTGTTTCCTTCAAAGGGTTTCTTCTCACAAGGCTTCTTGAAATCTTTACCTTGTTCCAACCCAAAGATATTTAAGCTCACCCCTTTTTCTTACTCCAAGAATTTGAAGATGAAATACCCTTGTACTTGGGTACTTTCTCCTTTTTGAGTTCCCGCTCTACCTCATTGGCATTCTCAAAGATGTCATTCAAGATAGAAAACTTGTGAATAGTCATCTTTGAAGAGATCTCCTTGTTCAATCCTACCTTGAAATGAATAACGACATGATCTTCATTCTCGGTGTATCTAGCTTCAAGATCAAATTTTGGAACTCCTCATAATAAGAAGCAACACTTTTGCTTCCTTGTCTCAACTTGTACAACATAGCAAGTAACTCTTGGTGATACTTCTCTGGCACATACTTGACTGTCATAAGGGCTTTCAATCTGGTCAAAGATGGAGGATGACCATCTTGAAGTACTATGTTATACCTTTTCATGTATTCCCATCACGTGATAGCAAACCCTTCAAATTGAGCAATGGCAAAACAAGTCTTTGTAACACCCCGTATCCGAAAAAGGGAAATGAATAAGATTTTGGGAAGTTGTAGGTGCCAGACATAGAGGCTAACCACGACCCATGGGTTAAATCATGGACCGTAGGTGGGTCCATGGGTTGTCCACCCTGCCTAGTTGTTTGAGTTCCAATACCACGGCCAGACCTACATACCATAGGTCAGACCACGTTCCGTGTTTCGAAGGTCAAAAATCTAGTTTTTGACCTTGAATGGCGCTCAACCAAGACGGGTCATGGGTCAGACCACGGTTCGCTGACTAGGGTTCGTAGATGGTCAGATGTCAGTTATTTTTAGGGGCAGTTAGGTCTGTTACTAATTAATTAGTTTCTATACTATGTCATTTTCCTATGTTTAGGACGCTAATTTAAGTGATTTAACCCCCTAATTCATCCCATTTATTTCATTGTTCAAAATTCATAAAAGAATCCCAAATCTCCTCCCAACTATTTTCTCTCTAGAAACATGAAGAAGAAGAAGAAGAAGAAGAAGAAGGATTCATCTAGTCTTTCAAGCTACGGTTCCAATTCCTCCATTGAAGTCAAGGTATGATAGTTTTCATCCATGGAGTTCCCAAATTCCTTTATTTCAAATGGTAGAATTCCCCAATTGAGTTAGGGTTTTCTTTAATTAGCATGGGTTCTTATCATTATTGATTTAAATGATTTAATTATGATCGTCTATGCATGAATTGATTAATTGGAATGGTATTATGATGAATTCCCCAATGAACCCATGTGATGCCTATATTTTCAATTTATGAACCATATGATGTGAGATTTTGATCTTCAAGGAAGAGTTTTACAAAATTAAGCATGTATTCCTAGTTTTACATAAATTTATGATGAAATCCATTGTAACGCCCCTCAAAATGAAGTAGGATAAAGTAGAGCCTCACATGGGTTTTATGCATTAATAACTTGTTAAAATAATGAAGAATCGACTTTTTAGTAAGCTTCAAAGAGTTTGGATGTCGAATGTCAAGGGACGACCAAGATGTTCGGAAACTAGTCTTTTATGTGTTGGTGTGTTCTAGTATGTTGTTCATGTTTTTATGTGTTGTTTGGAGTCTAAAATCATTGGAGGTGACCCTAGTGTCGTAATAAATGTTTTTAGGGTCAAAACGTTCAGATACGACCCCCGGGGGCCACCCTAAGGGTCCTCAAGCAGGACCCCAACCTTGGCCAAGCATGCTGCCAAGGCAGCTTGAAGTTGTGCTTGGAGGGAGCATGTCCGCGTCGCGGAGTAGCTCCACCAAGGGCCAAATGTTTGGTCCACGTCACGGACGTGTCACAGACTCTTCTCTCTCGAAATTCTAATTTTTAGAAACTTGTGGGAACAACTCCGCGTCGCGGACTTGTTTCCCGATGAAATGTGCGAAAATAAAACTCAAGTTTGACTTGTTTAAGAAGGTCCAATTAAGTGAGGGACAGTTGAGGTAATATGTGGGTTATTGTTTTAAGTGTTTTTAAGTATTTTTAAAGGTACTTAAACTTGTATATTGTATTTTAGAATTCATTCTTCCAAATCAAACCCCTTCTCTCCTCAAAAGTTCTCTCTAGAACTCCATTGAAGGCTAGGTCAAGTTAAAGCTAGGGTTGAAGGTTTAAAGTGTTTTCTTCTCAAATTTCGTGGGATTCATGAAGTATAAGGTATGGGGATTCTTAATCCTTGATTCCTCTTCCATTCAAGGAACCAAATCAAAGTGTTTTCAAAGTTCTTCCAAAAACCCTAATTTCTATTCTAGCATGGGTTCTTGCATGAAAACCTTTTGAATGATGTTTTATGTTGTTATTAATGATTATTGATGGTTTTAAGAAAGAAATCTTCATGAACCCATGTCTTTTCAAATTCTCTAAATTTGGTCTAAAGTAGGTCTATTGATTTTGAGTAATTGAGGAAGGATTTTTGAGTAGTTTGTTGTGGGATATTCTTATATAATCTTAGCTATGTTGAATTGTATAATTTGAGGTAGTAGCCTTGAATGGTCATAAATTGGGACTTAGCCATTATGTTGGTTATTGGATATTGTTTAGCTTAGCTTGTATAGTTGAATGTTGTTATCATCATAGTTATTGTATTGTTAATTGTTGGAATATGAGGATGATGAAGATAGCCATGGAAAGAGGGTAAATTGACCTAACTAGATGAATATTGTATAATTGGCATGGAATTGAGTATTGTGGCTTATGGCCTTTGAAAGGTGGTAAGATGGCTTGATCTCTTAATATTGCTATAATTACTTCTTAGGTTGGATCCACCTTTGGTGGAAGTGTTGCTTGTTGCTTTTGAATTATGATTGTGGCCATGAAGGGCATTATATGAGTATTGTTGTATTATTGTATTCATATATATACAAATGAAGCTCTATGTAAAGTTCTATATGAAGCTATATGCAAAGTTTTATGTGAAGCTATATGTTAAGATATGATGAGAATGAGTTTATGTGATCTTGTGTTGATCTTATGTAAAGTGAATAGCATTGTAATTTAAAGTATGATTTCTCATAATGTATATTGTGATGATGTTGGATTATGAAGTGTCCTTAAATGATAATGTTGTGACTTGATTAGTAGACTAAAGTGTCTCTTCTTGTTACTTAAAGCCTTGAATGCATGAATGTGTGAAATGGGCTAGAACTAAGAAATGGTACCCTTTGTATAAGTGCTAAAAGAGGAATTCTAGGCCAAGACTTGAATCGGTAGAACTAAGAAATGGTACCCTTTCATAAGTATAGCTTTCCTAAGTAAATGTATAACCTTGAAGGATGGGCCTTAGGGCAATGTTCCCTTCTTGAGTGAAATGATAGACTTAGAGATTGATGGATTCGAAAAGGCATGAGAATCCTTATCTAAGAAAGTTAAATGAGCTATCCTTATGAACCTTGACTGGCTATGATTAAGAAATGGGGTCTTTCTTGGGAAGAGGTACTGTGAGTTGGTTAAACAAGAAAAGGAACCCTCTCAAGTACATATGTGATTGAATATTCTAGGGAAAACAAGGCTAGCACCGAGTGGATGTGGTTAGGAAGGTGGCCTAGTTGAGTATGAGATTAGGCACAATGAACTTCGTTGGACATTCCCCAAACCATATGCCTACATGGGTTGCTTACTAGTTTTATCCTTGGCAAGCAGAACAACCTCCACGGAGTAGGATAGACTCCAGATTCCATGCCTAGCTAGTATGGTCTATGTTGGTTATGCCTATTCCCATTATGTGGGATGTGCACTATAGTTATTGGATAGGTTATACAACGTGTAGATAGTAGTATGGGATGCTATCTACACATGCCACAAGTAGGCTTTGAAGATACTAAAGTGAGTTCCCTAAGTCTAACGACTATTATGTGAAAGTCCCTTTATGTGCTTGAAGGTCTCCTAAATGGTTTCTTAAGAATGTTGGTCTATTGATGTTATGTTGTGAAGGAAATGTCCTTATCTAAGGTATTCTTGAGGAACACTTAAGTGTGCTTGAAGAGGTTGTATGGTTGGTCACTTCTTGTCTCACTCAAGTGTGTCTTAAGGTTATATTAGGTAGAGGTCGTATGGTAATGAAATGACATGTGTTCGTTTAAAGTTAATCATGGGTTGGATATGGATATGTTGAGTATGTGTATCGTTGACTATGGTCTTATATGTGAATGTTGACTTGTATTATATTTGTTATACTTGTGAAGTTAAGGTTTTATCAAAATGATATAAAAGCAAATATTCATTGTAAATGTCTGTTAAAGCATATTTTTGCATGTTCTCCATACTTAGTACTTAATTGTGCTAACCCCTTTCTTTCCCTTTTTGAATAAAGTGTAGGGATTGGAAACGTTGCTGTTCTATGATTGGTGGATAGGTTCCTAAGGTGCTTAAAGATGAAGACTTGGTCAGTCCTTATAGATTTGAGGACAATGTCCAATATGTTCTTTTATGTATTTTTAGTATTGGTTAAGTTGTGTATGGGATTATTCCTGAATTTGGTACTCTAAAGTATTAGATGGTTTTAAGACATCATGTATAAAGTCTAGAAAGTCTTTCACTTGCTATTTTTAATGATATGTCTTCTTTGTAAGGTAAGATTTTAAATTCTTAGTGATTTTTATAATCTATGCGATTAATGGATGCTAAGGTTTGTATGAGACCTTTGAGAGGTCGAATACGTATGTAACGGCTAGGGGGTGCTCTCGGGTCATTACAAACTTGGTATCACAACATAAGGTTCTCGATATGGTCTTAGGTTGTCTCATAACCACATCTAGTAGAGTCTTGTTCATAATGTGAAGCGCGCCACATTATTTATAGGAGGCTATTGGGTGCTAAGAAAGTTTCACTTCTTTATTCTTTTAGTCGTTCCATGGATTTTCTCTCTATAATGCCTTTCTTTGTTCCTTATATGATGTTCCTTACAGTGTGACCTTTGAGACGTAGTGGTTGCAAGGGTTGAGGGAGAGGAATAGGTTGGTTGTGAGTCCAACTATGACTTTGTGACTTGATGAAGGTGGTGTGGAAGGTTGTGATGATGACTGAAGGTTGGATGGGTTTCTTTATGGTTTTTTGTGTTATTGGTAGAATCCGACTTAGATATGTGAGTTGAGATATGTTGAAAAAGATGATGGAGTGTGGTGTTTTAAAGGGCATAGGTGTGATGAGTATGGAAGTTTAGTGTTGTGGTGATCCATAAGGTGGAAGGAGGTGAAATTGAAAGAGTTAGTATGAGTTCCATCTAAGTGGGGATGTTATGTCTTTATTGTAAGGCTTTTTGAGAATCTTTGGTAGTCATGAGTTAGGCTTGAAATATGTTCTCATTACAAGAGGTTTAGGGAATTGAAGAGTTGAGTGAGAATGGTTTTTGGTATGATTGATGCTCTCTCCCTTGATATTCTAATGGCATGTCCATGTTGATCTTAGCTTGGTTTACCCTTAAGTGGGGGATGGTATGTTGAGTAGTGAGGGGATTGAGGAGTGTTGAGATCCTTACCTTTTCTTTATGTGACTATTCAAGCCTAAAACAAAGAGTTCCTAGAAGCTTATAGCATGTCTTGGACTCTTAGGTGAAAAAGATTTTTCTATGGTCTCCTTATATTAGGCATGTTTTAAATGAATTCTTGTTAAAGTAAGAAAATGGGTTTTCATAAACTTATGTCCCTCATGTTGATGTGCATCTATAATGATTTGCCTAATTGTTGCATGAGTTGACTTTCTTAGCATGCCTTATGCGTTATTGAGAAGTTGCATATTGAGCCGTTATGAGAGGATTGCTTAAATGTGCCTTATGGTAAATGTTGCATAATTGTACTTTTATGAGAAAATTGCATAATGTGCTTAATAATGTCGGAATGAGCATGATGTGAATTGGAGAAGGAAGTTCTTCCAATAGCATGAGAAAAGATAAAGATGATGCATAAGGAGTTAGTAGATGTTGTGCCTACTTTCTTGAATTGCATAAAGTTATTGTGGGACTTTGATGTGGAGTGATGTTCCTGCTTATTATATGTATGCTTCATATTATGGTATGCATGAGTATCGACTGTTTACTTTGGTCGTGCTTAAGTGTCATTCGAGGACGAATGTTCCCAAGTGGGGGTTTTGTAACGCCCTTAAAAATGAAGTAGGATAAAGTAGAGCCTCACATGAGTTTTATGCATTAATAACTTGTTAAAATAATGAAGAAAAGCCTTTTTAGTAACTTTTAAAGAGTTTGGAAGTCAAACGTCAAGGGACGACGAAGACGTTCGGAAACTAGTCTTTTACATGTTGGTGTGTTCTAGTATGTTGTTCATGTTTTTATGTATTGTTTGGAGTCTAAAATCACTGCAGGTGACCCTAGTGTCTTAATAAATGTTTTTAGGGTCAAAACATTCAGATACGACCCCCCGGGGGCCAACCTAAGGGTCCTCGAGGAGGACCCCAACCTTGGCCAAGCAAGCTGCTAAGGCAGCTTGAAGTTGTGCTTGGAAGGAGCATGTCCTCGTCGCGGACCAGCTCCACCAAGAGCCGAATGTTTGGTCCGCGTCGCGGACGTGTCACAGACTCTTCTATCTCGAAATTTAATTTTCAGAAACTTGTGGGAACAACTCCATGTCGCGGACTTGTTTCCCGACGAAATCTGCGAAAATAAAACTCAAGTTTGACTTGTCTAAAAAGGTCCAACTAAGTGAGAGGTAGTTTAGGTATTCTGTGGGTTATTGTTTTAAGTGTTTTTAAGTATTTTGAAAGGTATTTAAACTTGTATATTGTATTTTAGAATTCATTCTTCCAAATCAAACCCCTTCTCTCCCCAAAAGTTCTCTCTGGAACTCCATTGAAGGCTAAGCCAAGGTAAAGCTAAGGGTGAAGGTTTCAAGTGTTTTCTTCTCAAATTTCCTGGGATTCATGAAGGTTACGGTATGGGGATCCTTTATCCTTGATTCCTCTTCCATTCAAGGAGTCAAATCAAAGTGTTTACAAAGTTCTTCCGAAAACCCTAATTTCAATTCTAGCATGGGTTCTTGCATGAAAACCTTTTGAATGATATTTTATGTTGTTATAAATGATTATTGATGGTTTTAAGAAAGATATCTTCATGAACACATGTCTTTTCAAATTCTCTAAATTTGGTCTAAAGTGGGTCTTTTGATTTTGAGTAATTGAGGAGGGATTTTTGAGTGGTTTGATATGGCCTGTTCTTATATGATCTTAGCTATGTTGAATTGTTGGAAATTGTTAATGAATTGTATAATGTGAGGTAGTAGCCTTGAATGGTCATAAACTGGGACTTAGCCTTTATGTTGGTTGTTGGATATTGTTTAGCTTAACTTGTATAGTTGAATGTTGTTATTATCATAGTTATTGTATTGTTAATTGTTGGAATATGAGGATGATGAAAATAGCCATGGAAAGAGGGTAAGTTGACCTAACTTGATGAATATTGTATAATTGGCATGGAATTAAGTGTTGTGGCTTATGGCCTTTGAAAGGTGGTAAGATGGCTTGATCTCTTAATATTGCTATAATTGCTTCTTAGGTTGGATCCACCTTTGGTGGAAGTGTTGCTTGTTGCTTTTGAATTATGATTGTGGCCATGAAGGGCATTATATGAGTATTGTTGTATTATTGTGTTCATATATATATGAATGAAGTTATATGTAAAGTTCTATATGAAGCTATATGTAAAGTTTTATGTGAAGCTATATGTTAAGATATGATGTGAATGAGTTTATGTGATCTTGTGATGATCTTATGTAAACTGGATAGCATTGTGATTTAAAGTATGATTTCTCATAATGTATATATGTGATGATGTTGGATTATGAAGTGTCCTCAAATGATAGTGTTGTGACTTGATTAGTAGACTAAAGTGTCTCTTCTTGTTACTTAAAGTCTTGAATGCATGAATGTGTGAAGTGGGCTAGAACTAAGAAATGGTGCCCTTTGTATAAGTGCTAAAAGAGGAATTCTAGGCCAAGACTTGAATCGGCAAAACTAAGAAATGGTGCCCTTTCATAAGTCTAGCTTTCCTAAGTAAATGTATAACCTTGAAGGATGGGCCTTAGGGCGATGTTCCTTTCTTGAGTGAAATGATATACTTAGAGATGGATGGAGCCGGAATGGCATGAGAATCCTTATCTAAGAAAGTTAAATGAGCTAATCCTTATGAACCTTGATTCGCTATGACTAACAAATGGGTCTTTCTTGGGAAGAGGTACTATGAGTTGGTTGAACTATTAAAGGAACCCTCTCCAGTACATATGTGATTGAATATTCTATGGGAAACAAGGCTAGCACCGAGTGGATGTGGTTAGGAAGGTGGCCTAGTTGAGTATGAGATTTGGCACAATGAACTTCCTTGGACATTCCCCAAACCATGTGCCTACATGGGTTGCTTACTAGTTCTATCCTTGGTAAGTAGAACAACCTCCACGGAGTAGGATAGACTCCAGATTCCATGCCTAGCTAGTATGGTCTATGTCGGTTATGGCTATTCCCATCATGTGGTATGTGCACTATAGTTATTGGATAGGTTCTACAATGTGTCGGTAGTAGTATGGGATGCTATCTACACATGGCACAAGTAGGTTTTGAAGATACTAAAGTGAGTTCCCTAAGTCTAACGACTATTATGTTAAAGTCCCCTAATGTGCTTGAAGGTCTCCTAAATGGTTTCTTAAGAATGTTTGTCTATTGATGTTATGTTGTAAATGAAATCTCCTTATCTAAGGTAATCTTGAGGAACACTTAAGTGTGCTTGAAGAGGTTGTATGGGCGGTCATTTCTTGTCTCACTCAAGTGTGTCATCAGGTTATATTAGGTAGAAGTCGTATGGTAATACAATGGCATGTGTTCTTTTAATGTTAAGCATGGGTTGGATATGGATATGTTGAGTATGTGTATGGTTGTCTATGGTCTTATATGTGAATGTTGACTTGTATTATATCTCTTATACTTGTGAAGTGAAGGTTTTATCAAAATGATATGATAGCATATATTCATTGTAAATGTCTGTTGAAGCATGTTTTTGCATGGTCTCCATACTTAGTACTTAATTGTGCTAACCCCTTTCTTTCCCTTTTTGACGAAAGTGTAGGGATTGGAAACGTTGGTGTTCTATGATTGATTGATAGGTTCCTAAGGTGCTTAAAGATGAAGACTTGGTAAGTCCTCATAGAGTCGAGGACAACACCCAATATGTTCCTTTATGTCTTTTTAGTATTGGTTAAGTTGTGTATGGGATTAGTCATGAATTTTGTACTCTAAAGTATTAGATGGTTTTGAGACATCATGTATAAAGTCTAGAAAGTCTTCCGCTTGCTATTTTTAATGAAATGACTTCTTTGTAAGCAGAGATTTTAAATTCTTAGTGATTTTTATAATCTATGCGATGAATGAATGCTAAGGCTTGTATGAGACCTCCGAGAGGTCGAATACGCATGTAACGGCTAGGAGGTGCTCTCGGGTCGTTACATCCATATCTAACCCATTTTTTCTAAGAGTTGATGATTAATATTGGGTTTTGACCCCAAGGAGGTGAATTATGGACTTACGTATTTTCTTATAAAATCTTTTCAAATCTTTTAAGGGTGCTTTGAGAGAAAAGTACCAAAGATGATGTTGTGTTGTGAAAGGATATTCTCACTAAAACTGATACTATCATGATGTGAAAGGTTTTCTCACATAGAAAGGATTCTTAGGTTTAAAGGCTTTCTCACCTAATTGAATTAAAGACAAGAATCTATCTTAATGAACTAGCTTGAATTTGTTTTCCAAGGGCACCTTTTCATGAGTATTGAAGTCAAGTAAGAAATGACAATTCTGTGGGAATTTATGCTTAGCAATGAGTGGATATTGATAGTGAGATGTAATCTCTCCCATAGTAGAGGCTGGGTTTCCGAAGCATTCTCATGAGATGAAAGCTCTCCCATAGTAGAGGTTGGGTTTCTAGTCACAAACTTCTTATCCCATAGTTATGTGGCCCCATAGGTTTATTAGCTAGTGGATCGACTTAAGCTAGAAGTTCATGGTTCTTCCTTCGGCAAGTAGGACACCCCTTGTCGGTGTGGGGTAGACACCAGATTCCATGCTATAGCTCACATGGTCTCAATGTCGGTTAAGGCTAATTTCCCCACAAGTAATAATCAACTAAGGTTACTCAAGGAGTATCACATATATGTTAAAAGGTTTTAAAGTAGAAGTTAGATTGCATTGACGATGATTTATGACTTATGTTTTATAATTCTTTCATATGATATTTTAACTTGGTTAATTGCATGTCATGAAATAAAATTTCCTTTTTAGCATGATTTAAATGTTTTATGTAAGGCTATCATACTTTGTACATTGTTTTGTAGTAACGTATACTCTTGCCTACATTTTCCCCAAATGTAGGGTCTAATATTTAAGGTGCTGAGTTTCGTGACTAGTTGGTGATTTGATAGATTCCCAAGCTTTGGTGAGTCCTCATACTTTGAGGACGAATTTCATTGTTTTAGTTTCTTTCATTTGGATATGATCTATGGGTTAGGCCCAGTTTCATTATATTATGGCTATGATGAGACAAGTGTATTTTAGACTTCAACTTTTTTGGTATTAAATGTTTTGGATTTGGACTATTTTTACTCGTATTGTTCTATTTCTTATGTTATGATATGTAAGTGGCTTGTATGGGGTCCTTCGGGGTTCAATATGCCATGTTACATCTAGGGGTACACTTGTGTCGTGACAAACTTGGTAATCAGAGCACGTGGTTTAGAATAGTCCTAGGATATCTCATAAACCACGTCTAGTAGAGTTTTGTTTATTAGTGTTTACCGTGCCACCTTTATGAATGAGAGGCTGCAAGATGATTAGGAAAATCAACTTCTTTCAATACTCTTAAGTTGTGTGATAGCATTTAACTCTATAAAGTCTCTCTCATAATCCTTAACTCATGTTTTTCAGGATATGGCTACCCGAAGAAGTGACAACCCAAGCCATTAGGGAAGTTGTGGTTCCGGTAAGTTCAAATGTGACTTCGACGGTTTCAAAATTGAGGGACTTCACAAGGATTAATCCTCCATAATTTCATGGTTTCAAAGTTGAGGAAGATCCTCAAGAGTTTATCAATGAGGTCTATATGGTGTTAGTGATCATGGGAGTTACACCAGTAGAAAAGAAGGAGTTAGTCGCTTATCAATTGAAGGGTGTGGCTCATATATGGAATAACTAATAGAAAGAAGGTAGACCAGAATATGCGGGTCCTCTTGATTGGGAGAAGTTTAAGGCCACATTTCTTGATAGGTTATTTCACCTTCAGATGAGGGAAGATAAGGTGCTAGAGGTCATTAACCTTCGTCAAGGAAGTATGAGTATGAGGGAATATGTTCTAATGTTCACTCAGTTGTCTAAGTATGCTCCAACGATGGTTGCAAATTTAAGGGATAAAGATGAGTAAGTTAGTATCGGGTATGTCCGAAATGGTGGTTAAAGAGTGTCAAACCGCGATGGAACCGCGATGTTTATTCACGATATAGACATCTTTCATCTTATGTTGCATGTATAACAAATTGAGGAGGAGAAACTCAATAAGGGTTAGTTTGTCTATTATCTTAAAGCTAGAGAGATGATTTCTAAGGGTTGCTTTTACCATCTAGTTTGGGTGAGGGATGTAGACTCCAAAACCACTTCTCTCGAGTTGGTCCACATTGTCAATGAGTTTCTGGAAGTGTTTCGATACGATCTACCCGGTATTCCTCCCGATCGGGAAATAGACTTCAGTATTGACCTTCTCTCAAATATGCAACCTATCTCTATTCCTCCTTATTATATGTCTCATGCAGAACTTAAGGAGTTGAAAGAACAGTTGAATGATTTTTTGGATAAGGGTTTCATCCTATCGAGTAGATCCATGGGATGCTCCAGTTTTGTTTGTTAGAAAGAAAGATGGTTCTCTTCGGATGTGTATTGACTATCGTGAAATGAACAAAGTGACCATTTAGAATAAATTTCCTCTCCCAAGGATAGATGATTTATTTGACCAACTTCAAGGAGCAAGTTATTTCTCTAAGATTGATCTTCGCTCGGGTTATCACTAATTGAGGGTGAAAGTTTATGTCATCCCAAAGACGGCATTTCGAACTCGATATGGTCACTATGAGTTTCTAGTAATGTCATTTAGGTTGACTAATGCTCCGACAACGTTTATGGACTTGATTAATAAATGTTTAGATAGTACCTCGACATATTTTTGATCGTTAATCGATGATATTTTGATATATTCAAGGAGTGAGAATGAGCATATGTATCATTTGAGGATCGTGTTGCAAATCCTTAAGGACAAACAACTTTTTACAAAGTTTAGAAAATGTTAATTTTGGTTAAGGTCCACAGCTTTCCTTGGTCATATTGTATCAAGCAAGGGAATTGAGGTAGATCCTAAGAAGACGGATGCGGTCAAGAGTTGGCCCAGACCTCTAACTCCTTAGGATATTAGAAGTTTCTTGCGTTTAGCCTATTACTATAGAAGATTTGTTGATGGTTTCTCTTCAATTACCTCTCTTTTGACAGCTTTGACTCAAAAGAAGGCTAAGTTCATATGGTCTGAAGCTTGGGAGAAGAGTTTCCAAGGGTTGAAAGATAGACTTATATCCGCTCCGGTGTTGACCTTATCGGAAGGGATGGATGGTTTGGTGGTGTATTGTGCTGCCTCGAGAATTAGGCTAGGGTGTGAGCTAATGCAAAATGGGAAATTTATTGCCTATGCCTCGAGGAAACTTAAAATCCATGAGAAGAATTATCCAACACACGACCTTGAGTTAGTGGCGATCGTATTTGCCTTAAAGATTTGGAGACACTATTTGTACGGAGTTCATGTTGATGTGTTTTCCGACCACATAAGTTTGCAATATGTGTTTAATAAAAAAGATTTGAAACTTCACCAATGAAGGTGTCTTGATCTATAGAAGGATTATGACATGAGTGTCTTTTATCACCTCGGTAAAGCTAATGTTGTAGCGGATTCTCTTAGTCGGTTATCTATGGGTTGTGTTGCTTATTTTGAAGAAGAAAATAAAGAGTTGGTTCGAGATGTTCGTAGGTTGGCTCGATTAGGTGTTCAACTTGTGGACTCTACCAAAGGTGGTGTTATGGTTCACAGTGGTTCCGAATCATCTTTTGTGTTGTATGTGAAAGCTAAGCAAGGTCTTCATCCATTTTTTGTAGAATAGAAAGAGGAGGTACTTAAGAAATCCACGTAGGCTTTATCCCAAGGGGGAGATGGGGTACTTAGATACCAATGTCGTTTTCGTGTTCCAAATGTTGATGACTTGAGGGAATAGATTTTGGACGAAGCTCAAAGTTCGCGGTATTCCATTCACTCGGGAGACACCAAGATGTACCGTAATTTACGGGAGGTCTATTGGTTGAATGAGATGAAGAAGGATATAGAGGGATTCATGGCTAAGTGCCAAAATTATCAACAAGTAAAGGTTGAGCATCGGAAACTGGGAGGTTTGTCCCAGGATATTAGAATTCCTTCTTGGAAGTGGGAGGACTTGAATATGGACTTTATTGTTGGTTTGTCCCAAGATATTAGCAAAGTCGAGCTCGACAAAAGTTCCAGTACCTACACCTGAAGACCTCAAAATTTTGTTCTCTTGTGGTCCCCTCGTACTTTGTCCTTTATTCCTTACCCTTTTTGGTAGAATCCCTTTTGTACTAACACTTATCCACTTTTTCTTTCCTTTCTTTTTGGATTAGAACACCTTTTTTGAAGATTCCTTCTTCTTGAAGATTTGAAGGTTCTTCAAGAACACTATGAACAAGATGAAGACCAAAAATAATACCCTCTACTATTTAAGCTCATAATTTCACGAAATTTGAGATACAAGCTCCCCTTGATGTAGAAAAGAAACCCTAATACTTTTTATCTTTCAATTCTTTGCCAAAACCTTCTGATTTCAAAACCCATTTTTACCTTCTTCATGCTTCTTCACACAACAATGGTGGAAACTCCAATAGATGCCAAATATCAGATTTAGACTCAACTAAGGCTAGGGAACACTTATCTAACCTTATTAACTACAAACACGACACAAATCAGCAAAATATTTTTGGGGTTTTCTTGAAAAACGTTTTTGACTTTTTTTTGTAACAAACCAAAGACTAGAATCGTAGGAACGAATATGAGCTCAGCTGTGATACCAAATGATGTAATTCTCAACACAAATTAAGGATAAAATATAGAAATTAAAGACAAGATAGAAAGAAAGAAAGAAAGATAGATAGATAGACATAAAAGAGGAAACAAAAAGCAACCAAAATGTATATTAAACCTTAGGACCTCAAATCATTAATCCTAAAAGAAGTACCTCACTCTTATGAAGACCTTACTGGAATTGAATTCACCTCGCAACCAACATTTCTAAGCAAAAGTCAATCCAAGCTTGCACCAAGCTCTCAACACTCATCCAAGAGTTCAAATATCAATATTCAAAATAGTTTAACTAAAAGAGGACCCCAAATTAGCTCTTTATTGTTTATTACATAAGAGGCCCAAAAGTGGCCCAAAACGGATAAAGGGCGAGCTGGTTCGTGATCACCTAATGGACTAGGTGTGTCGCCGACTGGTTCAGCATTTGACCCTTCCTTGACAGCATCCTGTAACTTTCGGCTATCTGGGGAACTCACCCAACCCATTTGGCAATTCACCGAACGTCTCATGATCCCTTAAAGTATTAGTTTCTTCAACTTCCTTTCCTTCACTTTCCCAAGCGATCTTCCAATCATGGAACCCCTTCGTTGCGGTAAATACAAGCTCAAGGACCTCTAAATTCATGAACAAACCTTGCATTCTCTGAAGGTCTCGATCTTGACATCGAGTGAATGACCTTGGTGCAATCCGTATTAAATCAAGATCTATCACTTCATGAATACTATGTGCTTCTATACAACATATATCTTTAGTCTCGTCTAACACAATGGCACATCGGCATCAACTCTATTCTGGTTCAAATATACTCTATCTCATCATGTCTAGTGACTATTCATATTCCTTCTATCAACAACTCTCTACAATATTATTATTCCTTATTTGACTCATAAAGAAACTCATCATTTATAATTGACTGGGTGCATGATTGCAATAACATAATCTACCTATCATTATCTCCATTTCATAGTTTTCTATACCTCTATATGCTTTCCTCTAACTGTGGGCATTTTCACCACTACTGCTCATAATCTCTTAATTCATACTACTTTTTCGGGTGAAAATATTTCACAAGTTGAACAACACACTTCCTCATAAGGATCTCAATTGGAACAACATTTCAGAGAAGAGAGTACATCTCGCTTTTAGCTTGAACACATGATTCATATGAACATGAGCGCATTTCTTTGAAACTCAAAACTTAACTCACTCATGGGCTTCTTTCAAGCCCCTCTTGAGTCTCGTTACTTTCTCAAGATATTTCTAAGAGAAACTCATCGATAAAGAACTTACTTTTGTTTTCAACCACCTCTACTATGAGAGGTAGTCGAATGAATATTAGAACACATGAGTTAGAATAAGTCTCTATGACAGCTCTATTGCACGATTAAAAGTATGAAAGAAAGGAAACTTTTCTTAAATGTCTGTAGTCCCTTGTTTATAGAAGTGGGACACTTACAACAATAAACAAGATCCTATTTACATGGATTGATAGACACCCTAGGACAGTTGAACTCTTTGCTATGATAGCATGTTTTTTACAACCCGAGGCTACACTTCGAACCTGGTCGGCACTGGAGAATCATTGTTGGTCCCCAAGAGCACCATCATCCTAGCTGACTATAAGCGAAAGACTAACTCAAGCATACAATAGCTGAAAATAGAAATAAATTCAATAAATTCAAATAGTCAATGGATGAACTTAGAGTTTGTAAAAATAATTCAAAGAAGATACATACTAAAACTACTCAACGTTTTCTATATATGAAGCCTCTACTATTACAGAAAGATATTAGGACAAGACCCACGACATGTCAAACCTACTAATTGTAAGGTAAAGGTGAAATTCTACAGAATATAAGAAGGCTTACCAAAGAGGACTGGAACTGTAAGTGGCATCAACGAAGCTTCTCTTGATGATCTTGAGTACCTATATCTGTATCATAAAACAATACAGGAAAAATGGCATTAGTACATTGAATGTATGAAACTATAACAAGTATTCTAAAGGATATACATAAGCTTGAACGGATGGTAAAGAAACATACTTACCTCTTCTCAATTCACTCAACTCATCTCAACTCAACTCAATGAAACATAGTTCACTTCAACTCAGAGAAATAGGGCTCAACTCAGCAATAACATACTCAACACAGTGAAATATAGTTCAACTCAACTAAGATAAATTGGGCTGAACTCAGCAATAAGGTATTCAACTCAGTGAAACATAGTTCAACTAAACTCTGAGAAATAGGGCTAAACTCAGCAATAAGATACTCTACTCAGTGTATCATAGTTCAACTCAACTCAAAGAAATAGATCTCAATTCAATAATAGTATACTCAACTCTGTCTCAAGATACTCAACTCAAACTCAATATACTCATATCAAACTCAAGATACTCAACTCAAGATAAAAGCAACAATAAAGGATGCAATATCTAAAAAGATTTTAAAACAATAAATAATAACTCAGTTGTTTGAAGAATAAAATAATAACTCAATTGTATGAAAATACAATAATAACTCTTATTTGTATGTAAAGATACAAAATAACTCAGTTTGGGAGATTTTGTAACCGACAACCATCACTATGAGCTATGTGATGATACAACGTCTCACTCACGCTGCTAGAAAAGTCCTATACCTTGCCGGGGAATAAAAATCCTCAACTAAGTGGATCCACTAAGCTATGCTTAAAGAGCAATAAGGAATCATCTAAAATGTAAGAGTCTATCTACCCACGTTGGCATATATGGTTTGTGAGGGTTGTGAGTTGCCTAAACTCTCCCCCATATCGGTGCTCAATACTACTCCCAAAATATTACTTAGCTCATATGTTTTAAGAAGAACATTTCCTCATCCTCAACTTTGGGATTATTACTCAAAAGGTTTCTCTTAAAATAGATTATACTCAAAAACTCCTCATGATCTCTATTGGAAATCAGTGTTTCCTGTCTTTTTAAATGTAAAAACATTTACAGTTGGGAATACTTAGTTTCCATATATCATTTTGAAAAAAATGAAACTTGACATCCTCATCCCCATTTACTCAAGTCTTAAAACGGATAATAAATAACTGGAAGAGACTTCGCAAAATAGGGTTCATGCCAAATTATGGATGTGAACGACTCAGTTCAAGGTTTTAAATAACCATACAGAGAACTCAATACTCAAATCTCAATAATTCCAGAACTCAAGGACTCAATAATACTAGTCATCCCAAGAATGCTCGACTCATAGGGTTCATGCAGAATTATGGTCATGACCAACTCAACTCAAGGGCCTCCATGTATAACACATGGTAATGCACAATTATGAAATATAATTCAAAAAAGATTAGGAACTTAATATTCAAGAACTTAGAACATGAAGATACTACTCCTCTCAAAGATACTCACTTTCTGATGTTCATGAGGAATTATGGGCATGAAAAACTTGACTCAAGGATCTCAATGAAAATATAGGACTCATGGGCACAACTCTTCTAGTTCTCATACTTACTTCCTCAAAACATAGCTCAAATCAATAGTTGATCTCAAGGGATTCACAATTTAACTCGAAGACATTCTTGAACTGTACTCTAAACTTTTTCTTAAATTTTAATTATGAATTCAAGAGTTATGCTTCATGATATATATAGGATGTATTGACGATTAATGAAGGTTTAATTAGTAGGGATTAAGAAGAGAATGGAAGCTTGACTCAAATAAACTAGTATGGAGCAAGAACCGAGAAGGAAAATGACCAATTTATTGGGGGTCTTATTGGGTAAATAATTGGTGCGCCACACCAAGCCTCCATTTGGTGGTGGTCTGATTGGGCGCACTGCCGCAACTTTTATTTACTGGGGGTTTGATTGGGCGCATTGCTGGCACGCCTCCCCAGCCCCAATTTATTAGGGGTCTGATTGGGCGCACTGCTGGTGCGCCACCCCAGCCCCAACACAAAAACTTTAGAATTTTTCTTCCTCGATTTTGGGTCCTAATTCACCTATAATTTATTTAATTCTTCCCAACTTTCTATGATTTGTCAACCTAACTCAAATACTTGAAAATATACTCGAAATTACTCAAGAATTACACTCAATCGCAAGATCCTTGCCTCAAAAACTCAACAAACTCCATTAACAAGGAATGAAGAACAAAACCTCAAGAAACTCCTCAAGAACTCAAGTCATTCAACCTCAAGAATGAATTTACGGATAAAATCAAATGATTGGCGTGTTCGTGACCGAATCCAAAACTATGAGAACTGACATACCTCTTAGGATCTAATCCTTGGTGAAAACCCTCGAAGATTGCAAGAATCTTGATCGTTCTTCCTTTCTGATATTTTCCTCTTCTAGAACTCCTCTCCAAATCCTAAGCTTATTTAGGAATAACTAAAATTTATTCAAAACTTTTTAGACCCCTAAAAGGTTATAAAAAAACGAGCTAGGCTAGTGGGATAAGGAAAAGACCAAAATGCCCCTCATTAATTTGGATAACTTTCCTTAACTGGACAGGCAGAGCTCAAACGGGCATATCTCCCTCAGCCAAAGTTGGATTTTAGCAAACTAGGCGGCATTTGAAAGAGGACGTAGAGATCTTTGATTTAAATCATATGGGCCTCCTAAATCATCCTGAGCTAAAAGTTATGGTCGTTTGAAGTTGACCCAAAACTTAAAAGAACTTATGGATGACTTAAATGAAATATCTTTAGTTCTTTTTGCAACTCAAGGTGCTACATCTAGCGACCTTAAGACTTAAGAAAAATTTAAATACCTTGGTAAATCTTACTCACAATGAAAAATGGTTTGAGTCTTAGTTCAAAAATATTTAAGGGTTTTACAAAGTAGTTCTACTTTACTATTTAATAAAGCTTTAACGACCTGCAAACTTTTGTATTTCACTATGTGCTATGAAAAAATGAAAAGCTTCCGTTCAACTAGATTTGATGTTTGCTACATGCTGATTGGAGGCATATTTTAGAAGTTCGGAGCCAAAAGGGTCTTTTTATTTTATATTCTACCTAAAATGCACAAAGGACCACTTTTTTTTTTTTCAATTTAACAAAAACGGACAAATCGCTGAAAGCTGAGTGATTTGTCTTCAATACTAACTAATGACAAGTGTCTGTCATCCAATGGATATTTTTTTTGAAGTCGCTCATTTTTGAGCTTTTCGTTTCATCACTTTTTTTTTCTTTGAAGTCACTGATGAGTTTGAGATTTTTACTTATTTGAGGCCTTTTTAGCCTAATAAATAGTGTCCTGAATGCCTTTTTATGTCCTAATCTAACGTTATTTTGATGTTTTGCATCTATGAAGGTTAAAGGATAAGCCAATGTTGAATCTATGAAAAAGAGGCCAAAACATTGAAAAGAGTGAAAGCTCGAAGATGAGGATCGCCTAGTACGATGGACGGATCGCCCAAAGCGACTGAACCTCGCCTAAAGTGATAGTGTTTACTTATGAAAATATTTAAGGTAGGTCGGTCAAGTACATCAATTAGACGAAGTAGTTTCGCAAAGTCAGAGTCATCACCTAAAGTGACACGAGACTAAACCAAATTGAAGGCTAAAATAGGCGAAGAAGGTGCTCATTGGTGATTTATCGAATGTGAAAGATTGAATCAATCGAGTAAACCAACAGAGGTTCAAACACCTGGATCCTAAAGCCAAGAAAGGATGAGTTGAAGAACAGAACAACGATTCGCCGATTAAGTAGGCGAGCCTGACAAATGTCGCCAAACAGGCCGCACAAGGAATTTGGATTAATATTTGTGAAAATTATAAATAATCCAAAGGAGATAAAAATGTATATTTTTCATAATGAGAAAACAAACTTTTGAAGACTGGTTTAAAAGGCGAGGGCGTGATGCAAGGAGTTTTACTTAGTATAAGGCGAAATGTATGTCTTGAGACGTGGAGCGTAAGCCCTATGGATCTTCAAATTTTTAATTTACAATATAGTATAATAATATAATAACACAAAATTATACAAATACATCAATAGTTTGAAATAATTACAAACATGACTAAGAAAACTCATACAAAATAAAACTTCTAAGATAATTATACAAGTATAAATAAACTAATATCTTATCTTTCTAATAATAAAAGAATCATTATTTCTAAAAAATTTTTTTATCATATTATACAATTTATCCCTCTAAAAGAAAATAATCAAAATAATTTACTACTATTATAATAAAACCATCACTCCATCATGAATAAAAATAAAATTATTTTCAAGTAACTAAATAAAATATAATAATTTTGAGACATGAAAATTTTTTGAAGACCAATGATAAGTGACAAGGTAAATTTTTTTTACGTATTTTTAAAAGAAATGTTATGTACTAAATAATAAAAAATGTTCATAGTGTTACCAAATAGTAAAGATGCGATACTACAGCTTGTTATTTGAGTTATTCTCGATCTTCTTATCTCTTTAGATTAAAAAATCATTAAGTACCATTCATTTATTCAAAAATTATGAGGGTCAAAAATGTTAAATAAAGATTTTAATACATAATTTGTGTAAGATCTATAGGTAAACGCTGATAGTTGGGCGCTGGGTGTTCTTAGGGCGTACAGTCGAGCGCTTATGGCGTAAGTCTTACAAAACTAATCCCCACTACCTTTAAACGCCACTAATTTTGCATCAATCCAATTTCTGAGTAAAAAGTTATGACTGTTTTAGTAACTGATACAGTGTTGTTACAAATTAGCTGATAGGAAAACATTATAAAAGGTCGTTTTGGTCTTTTTACCTCCAAGAAAACCCTAAAAGAATTTCTTGACTAATAAAAGGCTCAAAACAATCATATTTTCATCTTTTAATCCATCATTCTCTTCTTTTGCAAACACAGGGGAAAAACCCTAAGGAAAAAAAAAAGTAGAAGACTACATTCAAGATTCTTCTTCAAGGTAAGTCTTTCTCCAAGAATTCCATTTTTTCAACTCAAATTCCTCCATACCATTATGAATCACTAATGAAATTCTGTCAAGACCCAGGGGTACCCCTCTAGATGTAACATGGTGTATAGAACCCCGAAGGACTCCATACAAGTCATTTAGTTCTCGTAACATAAGCAATAGAACAATAAGAGTAAAAACACAATTGAAGTCTAAATGTTTTCATTAAACCCAAGCGGAAGTCTACATACTAAGTCTTAAAATAGCCATCTATTACAATTTTCGAATGAAATAGGGCCTAGCCCATACACAATGTCCAAAAAGGGAAATACATGAAAGGAACTACAACATAGGAAAAAAATTCATCCTCGAACCATGAGGACTCACCAACAAGTTCGGAAGATACTTAAGTCCAACCTCTAGCAACTAGAATGATCACCTCGAGAACCAAACCCTCTACTTTGGGAAAATGTAGGAAAAGTAGGTGTTAGTACAAATATGCACTAAGTATGATATGCAGGCATAAAAACATTTAAAACATGCTAACAAGGGCATTTTATTTCATGATATGCAATTTATCAAGTTTTAACATCATAATAGAAATAGTTAGAAACATAGATCAGAGCATCGAGGGCAATGCAAGCTAAATCATCTTTATGTCTTTGAGCACATATGAGATACTTATTTAAGTAACCTTAGTTCCTTAGTGAACTTGTTGTGGGAGAATTAGCCTTAACCGACATAGAGACCATGTGAGCTAAAACATGATCACTCGGTGTCTCCCATACCGAAAAGGGTTTTTCTACTTGCCTAAGGTAGAACCATGGACATCTATCTTAAGTGGATCCACTAGCTAATCAACCTATGGGGGCACATAGTTATGGGTTAAGGAGATTACTTTTAGAAACCCGGTATGTACTCACGGGTGAGCTTCCATCTCAGGAGACTTCTTCTAGAAACTTGGCCTCTACTTACGGGAGAGCTTCCATCTCAATGCCAATATCCACTAGGTGCTAAGCATTATTCACAGGGAATAGTATTCTCTTACTTATTCTCATAATTCATGGAAAAATCATATCTTGTCAATCCATGTCAATTCATTAGGATAACTTTTATTCGTTAATTCAATTAGGTGAAAATAGCCTTTCAACCTAAGAAACCTTTCTATGTGAGAAAACCTTTTCACATCATGGCTGCAAGTGTTTTTATGAGAATAACCTTTCAATCAACACAACAACATTAAGAACATTGATACTTTACTCTCAAAGCACCCTTAAACATCTTAATAGGTTTCATAAGATCTTGCATAATTTCATATTTTTCTCTTTTAAGGTTCAAAGCTACTTTCAATCAACAAATCAGGAATTCTAGCATCAGATAGGGATTTTATCATAAATTAAAGTAATTCTATCACTTCATGTTTTAGATCATAAAACACAACTTTCATAATCAACAACCCAACTCAAAGAGATCAGAATTTGGAAAACATAAGGGTTTACATTTGTTTATAGGGGAAACGTCATAAAAGCATTGTAAATCATCAATTCATGCATATTTAAACATAATTCAATCAGTAAGATTAATAATCAAAAGAACCCATGATAATTGAAGAAAACCCTTGCTAATCGGGGAATTCTACAATTTGAAATAGAGGAACTTGGGGACTCCATGGGTGGAAGGAACCCATGGATGAAAGCTACCATACCTCAAGTCCAATTGCTTATCTTCAATGGAGAATTTGGATCCTTAGCTTGAAACCCTAGGTGAAATCTTCTTATTCTTTTTCTTCAAGTTCTACGAAGAGAATATTTGAGAGAAATTGGGAATTCTTTTGGGATTTGAGAGAATGACTTAACTTGGGGGATTTTGGTGGTTAAAAATACTTATATAGGTGGTCAAGGTGTAGGAAAAATGGCTCCACTTCAATTTATTTAAACTCGGAAAAGACCCTTAAGTCCTCACTTAACCGTACCACATACCCCACTCATGAAACTTCACCGACGGACTGTGGATGGACCTACGGTCTGTCCTGGGGAACCGTGGATGGTTGTTTAGGACTTGATTTGTAGGACCTCGACCCATGACTCCCTACCACGGACCGTGGACCCATCCACGTGGCATGGGTCGTGGTCTCGTGGTTCACTGGCTCAGGCAGTCCCTAGGGTGCTCACTAACGGGCTCACCCACATGACATGAGTCCAACAACGGCCCCATGGGTTTCCCTCGTGGGTTTCACATGGTGTTCTGGAAACTTTTTACACTTTCCTCTTACGGGTATGGGGAGTTATATCCATGACTCTAACCCTCACGTTAAACTCTGGTTTAGCCTACAAATTTCCAGGGTGTTACAATATCTCCTCCTTGGGAACATTCGTCCTCGATTGAGGAGCTAAACACCTTACGAAAGTAAGTACTCAAGAGTAGCAGCCCATCATGCATGCAACATCAAAACAATCAAAAATTCAAAAGATGAAATAACAACTCAAATTCATACATACTCAAATGCATAAAAAAGGAAGTAGGAATAAACATCTAGCAACCCAATATGCATGAACTTCAAAATTTCTCATGTCTAAGGAGGAACTTCCTTCTCCAAACTAAAAGAATGCTCAACACGATCTCACGGTGCCTTATGCAACTCAATCTCAAAGAGCACAACTAATGCATGTTGAACAATCATTCTCATGAAGTCTATGGGAAACTCATACTCATTGCACAACAACATGAGGAAAGTAAATCATATAAACCATTTATTTCAAACATAAGCTTTCACATAAACTTGCATAATCATAAGGAAACCATGGAAACCCATAAATCACACATGACTCTCAACATATAAAACAACCCAAGAAGAAATTAGAACCTCAAGCTATAGTAGGAGTAGAAGGAAAGAGATGAGGATATCGGGAATTCATATCGGCCTCGGCCTCCCAAGTAGATCCCTCAACTAAATGATTCCTCCATAAAACCATTACGGAAGTTATTTCCTTGTTTCCCAATCTCCTGACATGCCGGTCTAGGAGATCTACTGGAACCTCTTCATATGAAAGACTTTCGTCAACTCCCAACTCTTTTAAGGAAATGATTGATGCTGAATCTCCAATACACTTCTTAAAAATAGAAACATGAAATACCGAATGCACCGATGCCAACTCATTTGGAAATTCTAACTCATACGAAATCTTACAAATACACCACAAAAATTGATATGGGCCTACATACCGGGGACTAAGCTTCCCTTTCTTGCCAAACCTCATCACACCCTTCATGGGTGAGTTTTTAGATAGACCCAATCATTAACCTCAAATTCTAAATCCCTTATTCTCACATCGACATAAGACTTTTGCCGACTTTGAGCCATCCTCAACCTAATGAGTCATACCTTCTCAATGGCCTCAGATACCAATTTTGGACCAAATAGGGAAATTTCACCCACCTCTAAGCAACCAATGGGAGACCTAAACCTCCTACCTTACAAGGCTTCAAAGGGATCCATACCGATACTTAAGTGATAACTATTATTGAAGGCAAACTCTATCAGTGGCAAATGGTCATCCCAATTACCCTTGAAGTCTACTACACACGCCCTTTACATATCTTCCAATGTTTGGATGGTACGCTCCACTTGCCCATCGGTTTGGGGATGAAAAGTCGTGACAAGCTTAACCTTAGTGCCAACACCTTTTTGGAGTGACTTCCAAAAGTATGAAGTGAATTGAGTACCCCGATTGGAAATAATGGATAAAGGAAACCCATGCTACTTCACCATTTCTCTTATGTATAGCTTAGCATAGTCTTCCGCCAAAAAAGAAACCTTGAAGGGAATGAAGTGAGCTGATTTTGTCATCCCATCGATATACCTAAATAGAATCATGTTGTCTCCAGGTGCGAGGCAAACAAAAAATAAAGTACATGTTTACATCTTCCCACTTACAAGTGGGAATACCTATATCTTGGGATAAGCCTCCCGGCCTTTGATGCTCAACCTTAACTTGTTGACAATAGGTACACTTGGCTATGAATCCCAGATTATCTTTCTTCATCCCTTTCCACCAATAGACTTCCTTTAGATCACAGTACATCTTGGTGGCTCTCGGGTGAATAGAATATCGAGAACTATGGGCTTCCTCTAATATTTGTTCCCTCAAGTCGTCAACATTCAAAACACATAACCGACCTTGATACCTAAACACCCCATCTTCCCCTTGGAAGAAAGCCTCACCGAACCTTTTAAGCACTGCTTCCTTCAATTCACTAGAATAGGATCAAGACCTTGCTTAGACTTCACATCCATCACAAAGGATGATTCAGAAACATTACGGACCATGACACCACCCTTCGTGGAATCCACTAGTTGAACACCTAGTCAGGCCAACCTATGAACATCGCAAAACAACTCTTTCTTTTCTTCATCTACATGAGACACACTACCCATTGACAATCTACTAAGAGCATCCGCTACCACATTATCTTTACCAGGGTTATAAAGGACACTCATATCATAATCCTTCAAAAGTTCTAGCCACCTTCTTTGATGAAGATTCAAGTCATTTTGACTAAACACACATTATAAACTCTTATGATCGGTGAAAACATCAACACGGACCCCATACAAATAATGGCTCCATATTTTTAAGGCAAACACAACCGCCGCTAATTCAACGTCATGGGTAGGATAATACTTCTCATGAACTTTTAGTTGCCTTGAAGCATAGGCAGTCACCTTACCGTTTTGCATAAGCACATATCCCAACCCAACTCTATAGGAATCACAATTCACCACAAAACCATCTGTACCTTTCGGTAAGGTCAACATCGGAGCAGAAGTAAGTCTATCTTTCAACTCTTGGAAACTTTTCTCACAAGTTTCTAACCATACAAACTTAGACTTCTTTTTAGTCAAAGCCGTCAAAGGAGAGGCAATGGAATAAAACCCCTCCATAAATCTCCTATAGTAATCGGTCAAACCCAAAAAGCTTATAATATCGGAAGTAGTTTGAGGTCTAGGACAACTCTTGACCGCATCTATCTTCTTAGGATCTACCTAAATACCCTTACTTGACACATTATGCCCAAGAAAAGCTACAGATCTTCGCCAAAATTAACATTTGCTAAACTTTGAAAAAAGTTGTTGGTCCTTAAGAACTTGCATCACAATTCTCAAATGGTCTATATGTTCATTCTCACTCCTTGAATAGATCAAAATATAATCAACAAACACAATTACGAATATATAAAGGTATTCTCTAAATACCCTATTCATCAGATCCATAAATGCCACTGGAGCATTAGTAAACCCAAATGACATAACCAAAAAATTATAGTGACCATACCGGGTTCAAAAAACTATCTTTGGAATATCGTCCCCCCTCACCCTCAATTGGTTATAACTCGAACAAAGATCAATCTTAGAGAAATAACGAGTCCCTAGGAGTTGGTCAAACAAGTCATTAATTCTTGGAAGAGGATACTTCTTCTTAATGGTAACTTTATTCAACTATCTATAATCAATGCACATATGAAGAGACCCATATTTCTTTCTAACGAACAACACGGGAGAACCCCATGGAGAGATACTCGGTCAGATGAAGCCCTCATCCAACAAGTCCTTCAATTGATCTTTTAACTCCTTAAGTTCTTTCGAAGCAATTCTTATAAGGAGGAATAAAGATATGTTGCGTATCTAGGAGAAGGTCAATACCAAAGTCTATTTCCCGCTTAGGAGGAATACCAGGCAAATCATCGGAGAAGCCTTTCGAGAATTCATTAACTATGGGGACCGACTCAAGAGTAGGGGTTTTAGAATCTACATCCCTCACCCTAACAAGATGGTAAAAACAGCCTATAAATCATTTTTCTAGCTTTTAGAAATGACACAAATTGACCTCTAGGCATCGAATTTCTCCCCTTCCACTCAAGGATAGGCTCATTTGGAAATTAAAATCTGACCACTCGAGTTCTACAATCAATAGAGGCGTAACATGCATGCAACCAATCCATACCAAGAATCACATGAAAGTCTAACATGTAGAGCTCTACCAAGTCAATAAGAGTAACTCTGTGGGATAAGGAAACGAGATATCTTCTATAAACCCTTTTAGCCATCACAGAATCACCAACACGAGTAGAGACAAAAAAGGTTCTAATAACACTTCTGGAGGAATATCAAAGCTCCTAGCCACATATGGTGTAACAAAAGATAAAGTAGCACTGGGATCAAGCAAGGTAAATACATCACATCGAAAAACTTTTAACATACCGGTCACTACATCCAGGGAACTCTCTTGGTCACCTCAGGATTTGAGAGAATATAAGCGCTTTTTCTTTGGAGCATTGGAATTGGAACCCCTATAAGGAGCTTGCTTGCCTTCTCTTCCTTTTTCCACAAACATGGGGCAATCTCTCATTTTGTGACCACTCTTCCTGCAACTAAAGCATCCATCGATGTTGGCTTGGAACTTACCTTCATGTTTCTTTCCACATTTAGCACATGTAGACCTATCCAAAGAAGAGCCACCTCCATTACCTCCTTGAGGTTTATGATTAGACACCCTATCCTTGTTTAACTTAGGTGGAGCATTAGAGGAACCTTGACCGGACGATCCTTGACAAAACTTAGGACGACCATGTCCATTGAATTTAGCATGTGAGAAATTATCATCACCGTTCTTAGCCCTCTTTTTCTCTCTAGACTTTTCCTTGAGTTTTGATTCTTCACTTTGTTGGGCGTAAACCATAACAGGTGAGATATTTATATCATGATAGAGAATTTCCATCCAGCATTCTTTTTCTACCATGTCGGAAACTCCTGTCAAAAACCTATTCACCTTAGCCCGCCACCACAATTGGAGCATACTTGGACAATTGAGTGAACTTTAGGGCATACTCCTTCACAATCATAGTTCCTTGACGAAGGTTAATGAAGTATTTCACCTTAGCTTCCCTCAACTATAGGGGAAAGAATCTATCAAGAAATGTTGATTTAAATACCTTCCACTATACGGCACCCGCTCCCACCAACCTCTCTCCCTTCTATTGATCATACCACACTTGAGAAAAATCTTTCAATTGGTGAGCGGCTAACTCCGCCTTCTCCTCCGGGGTCACCCCCATTATATCAAGTACCTTATAGACCTCATCGATAAACCTTTGAGGATCCTCTTCCACTTTGGAGCCATTAAATTCCCGAAGGTTCATCCTTGCAAAATCCCTCACTCTTGAAGTAGTCGAACTAACATTAGGATTCATAGGAGCTACAACCTATCTATTGGCTTGAGTCACCAAAGCTTGAGTCAACATTTGAAAAGATGACCTATCCTCTGATTGTATCGTATTCCCAACCAAAGGATCTATCAGAGTTTGAGAAGCTTGAGGAGCTTGAGGAGGAGCTCCTTGTTCCACATTCTCCCTCACATTCCATCTAGTATAATCACTTTGAGAAGACATATCATGAAGAGCATAAAGTAAGGATTAGAAGAGAGGCTTTACAGAGTTAAACTCTATGGCACGGCTTAAGAGCAATGAAAGAAGTGGAGTTTCCTAATCATCTTGTAGCCTTACATTCATAAATGTGGCGCGCTTCACACTCATGAACAAGACTCTACTAGACGTGGCTTATGAGACTTCATCCTAGGATCATTCTAAACCTTGTGCTCTGATTACCAAGTTTTTCACAACCCAGGGGTACCCCCTAGATGTAACATGGCGTATAGAACCCTAAAGGACTCCATAGTAGCCACATAGTTCTCATAGCATAAGAAATAGAAAAATAAGAGTAAATACACTATTCAAGTCTAAATGTTTTCATTCAACGAAAGAAGAAGTCTAGACACTATGTCTCAACATAGCCATATATTCCAATGTTTGAATGAAATAGGGCCTAGCCCATACAACATGTCCAAATAGAGAAATACATGAAAGGAACTACAACATAAGAAAAAAAAATCCATCCTCAAACCATGAGAAGTCACCAACAACTCGTAAGATACTCAAGTGCAAGCTCTAGCTACTAGAATGATCACCTCGAGAACCAAACCTTACACTTAGGGAAAATGTAGGAAAACTAGGCATTAGTACATAAATGCACTAAGTATGATAGGCACACATAAAAATATTTAAAACATGCTAAGAACGGCATTTTATTTCATGATATGCAATTTATCAAATTTTAACATCACAATAGAAATTGTTGGAAACATAGATCATAACATCATGGTCAATGCAAACTAAATGATCTTTAAGTCTTTGAGCACATCTGTGATACTTCTTTAGGTAACCTTAGTTCCTTAGTCAACTTGTTGTTGGAGAATTAGCCTTCACCGACATAGAGACTATGTGAGCTAAAACATGATCACCTGGTGTCTCCCACACCTAAAAGGCTTGTTCTACCTTCCTGAGATAGAACCATGAACTTCTAGCTGAAATGGATCCACTAGCTAATCAACCTATGACGGAACATAGTTATGGGATAAGGAGATTGCTTCTAGAAACCTGACCTCTACTCACGATTGAGCTTCCATCTCATTAGACTTCCTCTAGAAACCCGGCCTCTACTTACAGGAGAGTTTCCATCTCAATGTCAATATCTACTCGGTGCTAAGCATAACTCCCATGGAATAGTATTATCTTACTTATTCTAATTATTCATGGAAAAACATATCTTGCCAATCCAAGCTAGTTCATTAGGATATCTGTTATTCATTGATTCAATTAGGTGAGAATAGTCTTTAAACCTAAGAATCCTTTCTATGTGAGAAAACCTTTCACATCATGGTTGTATGTTATTTATGAGAATAACTTTTCAATCAACACAAAAACGTTAAGAACATTGGCACTTTACTCTCAAAGCACCTTTAAACGTTTTCATATGTTTTATACAATCATGCATAATTTCATACTTTTCCCTTTGAAGGTTCAAAGGTACTTTCAATCACCAAATCTAGAATTCTAGCATTGGATTGGGATTTTACCATAAATTCAAGTAATTCTATCACTTGATGCTTTAGATCATAAAACTAATATTTCATAATCAATAACCCAACTCAATGAGATTTGGAAAACATGGGGGTATACATGGGTTCATAGGGAAAACATCATCAAAGCATTGTACATCATCAATTCATGCATATTTAAACATATTTAACTCATAAGATTAATAATCAAAAGAACCCATGATAATTGAAAAAAACCCTAACTATTTTGAGGAATTCTACCATTTGAAATAGAGGAATAATGGGACTCCATGGGTGGAAGGAACCCATGGATAAAAGATACCATACCTCAAGTCCAATTGTTTATTTGAATGGAGAATTTGGATCCTTATCTTGAAACCCTAGGTGAAATATTCTTGTTCTTCTTCTTCAAGTTCTAGACATAAAATATTTGACAGGAATTAATAATTCTTTTGGGATTTGTGAGAATGACTTAACTTGGGTGATTTTAGGGGTTAAAAATTCTTATATAGATGGTATAGATGTAAACACAACTAGACCAATTCAATTTAATTAAAACCAAAAAAGACTCTTAAGTCCTCACATAACCGTCCAACATACCCCACCCATGGGACCTCACCAACTAACTGTGGATGGACCTACGGTCTGTCCTGGTGAACCGTCGATGGTGGTATGGGACATAATTTGTAGGACCTTGACCTACAACTCCCTACCACGAACCGTCAACCTATCACATGGCGTTGGTCCTAGTTTTGTGGTTCACTACCTCAGGCAATCTCCACAATGCTCACCAACGATCTCACCCACGTAGTGTGGGTCCAACCACGGCCTGTGGGTTGCCCTCGTGGGTAACAACTGGGGGAACTGGAAATTTGCTACACTTTCCTCTTTCAGGTATAGGGAGTTACATCCATGACTCTAACCTTCACGTTAAGCTCTAGTTTAGCCTACAAATTTTTGGGGTGTTACAAAATCATAATTCTTGGCCATAGAGATTTCAAGAAACTAATTCAAGAATCTGAAGAAAGGTTTTTTAATCGTTTACCTTCAAACTAGGGTTTAGAGGCTTCTAATCAAGTTCTTCTTCAACATTTTTCAATATTCTTTAAGAACCTTGTTCTTCCAGGTATGTGAGGCTATCATAGTGTTGGACTAGTTCGTCCTCACTCCCTACATCTACTTTCAAATCAATAAAAGAGAAATGTAGGATTCTACCTCTTGATTTGAGTATTCATAAGATAAGTTGATTTGAGTTCTTGAGTTCATGGTTCTTTTAAAAATTATATTCCTAATTATTGAGTCTCTATAGTTTTATTGAGATCTTCGAGTTGATTTGTTCATATTTATAATTCAGCATGAACCCTATTTTGAGTTAAATTTTTTGAAAAGTTTCTCAAAGCCAACACTTGAGTATTAAGCTGACTTTTGTGGAAGTAAGTATGAGAATGAGTAGAGTCGTATACACGAGTTCCATATTGTTATTTAGACCCTTGAGTCGAGTCGTTCATGCCCATAAATTCCGCATGAACTCCATTAGTTGAGTATATTTGAGAGGAGTAGTATCGTCAAGGTCTTAGTCTTGAGTATTGAGTTCCTAATCATTTTGGAATTATATTCCAAATCATGGGGCTACTACATGTTACCCATGAAGGTCCTTGAGTTGAGTAGTTCATACGCATAATTCCGCATGAATACTATGTAAGGTTGCTTGAGAAGTGTTCCTTTCATTTTACGATGTTGATTTATGTGCATTATTTATGCTTATAGTTTTTATTAACTTACCACGATGTTTATGTTGTTTATGCTAGCTATCATATTTAGTACTTGATTATACTAACACATACTTTTCCTACATTCTTATCAAATGTAGAGTTCGGCGACATTAACACTAATTCTCATTGCTAGGATCATAGTAGCTCAAAGAAGTGAATGTGATCTCGTTGGTGAGTCCTCATTGGATTCGAGGATGTGATCACTACTTTCTTTTATGTCTTGGGCTATTGTATGAGCTATGTCCAAAGATTGTATTCTTGATGTTTAGATGGTTTGAGACAGTGTTATTAGACTTTCGCTCCATTTTATAAAGACTTCAATTGTATTGACAAGTTTCAAATTTCCGCTCATTTCTATTACTTTATGTTATGATATACTAAGTGGCTTGTATGAGGCATCTCAAGGTCTTATACCCCCTATTACATCTAGGGGGTACACCTGGATTGTGACAAAATTGGTAATCAAAGCACAAGTTGTATAATGGTTCTAGGACGTCTCAAACCACATAAAGTAGAGTCTGGTTCCTAAGTGTGAAGCGTGCCACATTTATGAATTAGAGGCTACTAGATGTTTAGGAAACTTCACTTCTTCATTTCTATAGGTCTTGTCATGGATTTTAACTGTATAAAGTCTTTTTCCTAACCCTTACTCGATGGTTTTCAGGATATTACTACTAGAAGGGCTAATGTATGAAGGATGAAGGGAGACAATGTGGGTCAAGAAGTTCCTCCCCAAGCTCCTTCTTAATCTTCCGATTGATCCCTTGGCTGAGAATGTAACCAATGCGGAGTTTAGGTCCGCGTTCCAAGTGTTAGCTGAACCCCTGATGGCCAAAACTAATAGAGAGCTGGTAGCTCCCGTGAACCCAAATGTGGGTACGACAGCGGCAAGAATGAGGGATTTTACAAGGAAGAACCCTCAAGAATTTTATGGCTCCAAAGTTGAGGAAGACCCTCAAGAATTTATTGACGAGGTCTATAAGATACTTTCTATTATGGGGGGGATACCGGTAGAGAAAGTGGAGTTAGCCTCTTATCAACTGAAAGGGGCTGCTCATATTTGGTTTAATCAGTGGAAAGAGGCAAGGTCGAAAGGAGTGGGTCCTATAGAATGGGAGAGGTTCAAAACTACTTTTCTTGATAGGTTTTTACCTCTAAATTTGAGATAGGACAAGGTAATTGAGTTAATCAACTTTTGGTAGGGAAAAATGAGTGTGAGGGAGTATGCTTTGAGGTTTAATCAACTATCTAAGTATGCTCCTTCTATTGTTGTGGATCGTAGGACCAAGATGAGTAACTTTGTGGCAAGAGTATCCGACTTGGTTGTCAAAGAATGCTGCACTGATATACTTGTTCATGATATGGACATTTCTCGCCTTATGGTGCACACCCAACAAATTTAGGAAGAAAAGCTTAAGGAAAGATCTAGGGAAGAAAAGAGCGCAAGAACGGATGATGGTAAACTTCTCACATTTTAGGTCTGGTGGACGAGGTCGTTCAAGGTTTTGGAAAATGTTCTCCGGGCAACGTTCTTCAAATTCTCCTCCAAGGTCCAACACTAAAAGGGTGTCTAACCTTAAGCCTCAAGGAGATGGTAATAAGTTGTTAATGCCTACTTGTGCTAAATGTGGGAGAAATCATGAGGGTAAGTATTTAGGAGTTTCTTGGGTTTGTCCAATTATTCCCGGCGATTTGTTGAGGGGTTTTCTACTATTTCCTCTTCATTGACGACTTTGACTCAGAAGAAGGCTAAGCTTGTATGGTCCGAATCATATGAAAAGAGTTTTCAAGAGTTGAAAGATAGACTTACCTCTGCTCCAATTTTGACCTTATCGGAAGGTACAAATTGTTTTGTGGTATATTGTGATGCCTTGAGAATCGGGTTGGGATGTGTGTCTATGAAAAACAGAAAGGTTATTGCCTATGCTTCAAGGCAACATAAGGTCCATGAGAGGAATTATCTGAGCCATGATCCAGAATTAGCGGCGGGTTTTTGTCTTAAAGATATGGAGGCATTATTTGTATGGGGTGCATGTAGATGTTTTCACTGGCCACAAGAGCCTACAATATGTGTTTAATCAAAAGGATTTGAATCTTTTCCAAAGAAGGTGGCTAGAGTTATTGAAGGATTTTGACATGAGTGTCCTTCATCACCCCGGGAATGAAAATGTAGTAGATTATGCTCTTAGTAGGTTGTCTATGGGTAGTGTTTGTCATGTAAATGATGATAGAAAAGAGTTGGCAAGAGATGTGTATAGATTCGCCTGATTGGGTGTTCTCTTGGTAGACTCCGCCAAGGGTGGTGTTATGGTCCATAATGGTTCTGAATCATCTTTTTAGGTGATGTGAAAGCTTTACAATGTCTAGACCTGATTTTTTTAGAATTGAAAGAAGTGGTATTCAAGAAGTCCGTTGAGGCTTTCTCCTAAGGGTGAGATGGGGTGCTTAAGTACCAAGGTCGCTTATGTGTTCCAAATGTTGATGAGATAGGGGAACAAATTTTGGCAGAAGCCCATAGTTCATTATATCCGATAGAGGTACTTAGTTTACTTCTCAGTTTTGGAAGGCATTCCAAAAGGGTCTTGACACCAAAGTAAAGCTTAGCACGACTTTTCACCCACAAACCGATGGGAAAGCGGAGCGAACGATCCAAACTTTAGAGGATATATTGAGACCATTTGTCATTGATTTCAAGGGATGTTGGGATGATCAATTGCCATTGATAGAGTTCGCTTATAATATTAGTTATCATTTTCTTATTGGTATGGCCCCCTTTGAAGTTCTTTATTGTAGGAGGTGTAGATCCCCCATTGGATGGTTTGAGGTGAGTGAGATTCCCTCGATTGGACCCGAGTTAGTTCATGAGGCCATGAAAAAGGTCTTGCTCATTAGAGAGAGGTTGAGAATGGCCCAAAGCCGACAACAGTCCTATGTCAATGTTAGAAAGAGAGACCTGAGTTTGAGGCGAGTGATTGGGTCAATTTGAAAGTCTCGCCGATGAAGGGTGTGATGAGATTCGGGAAAAAATGGAAACTTAGTCCCCGATATGCAGGCCCATATCAAATCTTGAGACGTGTTGGTAAGGTTGCCTATGAACATGAATTTCCAACTAATTTGGCAATGGTGCATCTAGTTTTCCATGTCTCTATGCTTAAGAAGTGTGTTGGAGATCCAACATCGATAGTTCCGCTAGAAGGATTGGGAGTTAATGTAAGTCTCTCTTGTGAAGAAGTTCCAGTCGATATTCTAGACCGGCAAGTTAAGAGATTATGAAACAAGGAAGTTGCTTTCGTGAAGGTATTGTGGAGAATCCAATTAGTTAAGGGTGCTACATTGGAGGCCGATGCCGATTTGAATTCCCAATATCTTCATCTCTTTCCTTTTACTCTGCTTGAGGTAATGAGTTTCCTTGATTTCCTTATTTTTTTCATGTTCATGAAAACTTATTTTTTGACAGAAAATAAGTTTGTGTGATTGATTTTCCCCATGTGATAGTGCGTTGAGCATGAGTTGCCTATAGACTCCAAAAGATGAATTGATGAAAATGTTATAAATATGCTTTTTGAGATTGAATTGCATATGAGCTCCATCAGATTGTGTTGAGCATGCTTTAAGATGGAGAAGGTAGTTCCTCCTTGAATATATGAAATCTGAAATTATTTCATGCTTAATGGGTTGCTAGATGTAGTTCCTACTTATAGTGCATTGGGTAAGTTTGGCTTGGAGTTGATATTTCCTCCTTCGTTGTGTGCATTTAGATGAGTGCACGTAGGATGGGCTGCTAGTCTTGGGTCTGTTCTTATAGAAACATGCTTAGAATCTCATTCGAAGAGGAATGTTCCCAAGGGGGAGATATTATTACACCCCATAGCTTAAAGAGGAAAGCTTAGCAAATTTTCAGAACTTCTAGGTGTCACCCACGAGGGGAAACCATGCCGTGTTGTTTTACCCACACCCTATAGGTGAGCCTCGTGGTTGGGCACCATGGAACACTACTTGAGGCAGTAACCACTCCTGGACCCACGCCCCGTGGATAGGTCCACGACTCATAGTTGGGGGTCGTAGGCCCAAGGCCCAATTTTCAAACACTCTGAACCCAAACCATGGTCAACCGGGATGGACTATAGGTCCATCCATGGCCCGCCAACGTGGTCTTGCGGTTGGGCCTTTGTACGAAGTTAAGGTGGCTAAGTTTAAGGCCATAAGGGTTTTTTCAGTTTTAATTAAAATTAAGTGGTGTCATTTTTCCTATGTCTAAATCACCTATATAAGTATTTTTCACCCCCAAAACCCCCCATCCAAGTCATTCTCTCAAATCACATAAGAATTCCCAAAACTCCTCTCAAATATTCACTCTTTAGAAGTTGGAAGAAAAAGGAAGAAGAGGAAGCTAGGTCAAGATCAAGTCTCAATTTTTTTCAAGCTTGTGAGGGCTTTCTGATCAAGGTATGATAGCTCTTCATCCATGGACATCTTCCATCCATGGAGTACCCTAGAATTCCCCCAATTTGATGAAGAATTCCACAATTCTTGCTAGGGTTTCTTCAATTGTTGTGGATTACAATGATTATAGATCCAATTGACTGTATTGTGATTGTTTCTGATAGAATTAATATAATTACATGTTTTTAGAATGAAATTACATGTATACATGCCTATTCCATTATTCTAACCTAGAATTGATATAATTGGGCTGATGCCATGAAGGGAAACTTTGTTGGTTTAGAGGTATCCTAATAGGATCGATGAATTATGATTAGAATTGCTTGAGAATGAAGCCTAGATGATGATCATGAAATCTAGGGCTTGAGAGTAAACCTTATGATAAGAATTGTTAGTAATTTATGGCATTGTTGTGGAAGGGATTCTTGCTACATGAATTGCTAATTATGAATCAGTGAATGTGAAAGTGTAACACATCCGAAACTAGTAGGCTAAACTTTTGCTTCACATGAGGTTAACATCAAGAGTAAAGGGCAAGAGACAAGGGAATTGGGTCAGGGCCATTGCAACGGGGCCAAGCCTGCCCAAAATGTGCCTAGCCACTGCCCACCTTGAACACGAGGGTCTTCACGACCTGTTGTGGCCACCACGAGTTGTGGTGCCACCCGTGTTGGGTAAGGCAGTGAGCCCACAAAAACGGCACCAAAGAAGGCTCCCCTTCCCCTTCACCTTGTGGGGGCTTGTGTTAAGTAGCATGCCTACTGGTCAAGGGACCACGAGCAATGGTGCCCTTGATAGTTCGTGGGCTTGATCATGGCACCTGGCACCCCACTTTAAAGTGGGAGTTATTTTAGGTAATTCCACATTAAGTAGTTATTAAATGAGGTAGTTTTGCCTTAAGTTTATACACCTATTTAAGTCATTTTAAGTAAAAAATACACTCATTCACCCATTTATTTCCAAAACCCCAAATGACAACCCAAACGTTGATCTTCTCTAAAAATTACTCTCTCTAGAACTCAAGGAAGAAGAAGAGGAAGGTTGAAGCTAGGACTTGGAGAAACAAGGATTTTTCATTTGATTTCTTTGGAGAATCATAACTAAGGTATGGTAGTCCTTCATCCATGGATAATTTTCATTCATAGAGTCCTTCCAAACTAAATTTCAAAAGTAGTAACTTCCCCAAAAGTTAGGGTTTAGCTTCAATCTCATGGATTCCTTTTAAATTAGTTTTTATTGATTGAATTATATATACTTTATTATGGATATATTGATGATTTCATATGTTTTTTTGATGAAAAGAATCCATGAATTACCCTATTTTTCCAAATTGGGTCTCAAAGTGTGGGTATTGATTGATGCAAGTAGAATATTATAGAATTGTGAATATAGTGAATTGATTAATTGAATCATGTTATTATCCAAGTCTAATGTAGTAATTCTAGATGTGTGGATTAAATGTGGTTTATGGTACTTGAAGGGAAAAGCATAAGAATTATGCATAATTATGAGGTTTATGTATATGTCTTTGGAACACTTTGTGAGTAAAGTGAATATGACTATGATCTAATTGTTGGGTGGTTGGATGATTATCCTCAAGTACACCCTTATGTATTAACATGGTAGATGTGAAAGGTTTCCTCACAAACATGATGATTCTAAGGTTGAACGGCTATACTCACCTATTGAATCTATGAGCGATCTTATGAATTATGTTGCATGGAGCGTCAAGACATTCTTCCATGATTATGAACTTAAGTGAAGACTTACTATGTACTCCATCGGAATTATGCTTAGCAGCGACTGGATTTTGAAATGAGATGGAAGATCCTCCGTCAGAAAGGGCGGGTTTTGATTTAACGTTTCAAAGACACTTCATCCAATTCTAAGTGTCAACGATCGCTAGACAGTATATAACCCAACTAAATGAGTTGGGGTCGAATCCCATATTGAACGGTACGTGTCTAAGATTCAATAGGAAAGTGTGAACATGGTCAAATCAGTCATAAGAATAGACATTATCGAATAAAAGCGTGATTCAAAATAGGGGATGACACGAATGTCAAATAAGGGGGTTTTGGTTTTAATTATCAACTACTGCAACAACAAATAATATGAAATAACAATAATGAGATGGGTTCTTGGGATGTGATTCGATTATGGGATGATATGGACAAATGGGCAATTGCAACTATTATAAAATAGCGAGATATTACTGAGTAAGCTAGACTATAGAGGAGGTAACTTTCTCTCGACCAATTTACCCCGAATCAAGTCAATTTCTCTCGAACGTTGACAAGTATGCAAAATAAGAACGTACTGCAATTTAGTCCATTCACTCTCTCGAGCTGAATGTGTGGAAAAGGGTTTAGGATTCACTCTCTCGAGCTGAACCCATGCAACTAATACCCATAGACCATCAATCAATAATCTTGGTTTTAAAACCTCTTTATCGAGAAAGCCAAAAACACAATGGTAGAACTGTATTTGCAACTATAATTCTTAAATTAAACCACAATTAATGATAGAACTCAACTCTAAACAATATTTAAACTAACAATTAGCAAAACCAATAAACTAAATAAGCCCATAATGACATAATCACGCCCCAAGAATTGGGTTTTTAGCTAGACATCATAAAAAGATAAAAATCATTACCAAATTGAGTTTCCATAAACTTGGTAAGATTAATTTCGTCCTTACAATGCTCCAACTCGAAAAATCTCAAAGACCCAGTTCCAAATTTTCAAAAGTGAAAAACGTCAATTCTTCAAAGCTTTGGAAAAACTAGAGAAAACTTGTCTCAATACTTAGAGTTCAATATGAATAATAATAATAAGTCATAAAAATGATAATTTGATAATTGATACTAAACTAAATGTTCAAAAATGTATTTATAGTCGCCAAAAGTATACTGCAAAGAGCCACTCGGTGATCCTCCCTTTGGTCATTTCCATCGCCTTTCTTACCTTGGCCTTCAACATCCTCAATAACTTTGGGCGATCCAACTGTCACAACCCAGGGGTACCCCATAGATGCAACATGGCATATAAGACTTTGAAAAGTCTCACACAAGCCTAATAGCATGTCATCAAATAAGATACTGGAAATAGTATGAAATTTAAAACTCTTTTAATCCATACAATCGAAAAAATTTAAAACAACAGAAGTCTACTAATCTCGCATGGCCATCTACAAACAATATTCGAATAAAAAATAGGGTCATGACCCTTTACAATAGAAAGTATAAAGGAGTCTATTACAATAAAAGAGATGAAACATCAAAGTACTTGTCCTCGAATCCATGTGGACATACCAGTAGTCTTGGAAGAACTCAATCCAATCTTCAACTACAGAGAATCGACTCAAACACCGAAACCTACACTTTGGTATAAATGAAGAATATGGGTTAGCAGATTTTATGTACTAAGTATGATAGCCATGCAAACACCATGCTTAAAACGGCCATTTTATTTGAAAGTCATGCTTTATGCCAATTTGAGAAAACTTCCTGAACATAAGTATAAGAGACATAATATACAAACATAAGCAACATACAAGTCATTTCATCACATTAGAACATAATCAACATATAAGCCATTACATCGTATTAAGCTTTCACCTTAAATAACCCCAAGCCATACTTTGTGCAATGTATGAATAGCGTCCCATACCACCATCAACACTAAGTACTACATTCAGTCCACCAAAAATGAACTTACCATTCCTCCTTTTCATCTTTAAACAATACTAATACATAAGGAACATAAATATTGAATAAGTCATGACAAGGAAGTAACTCATAATACAATCCAAGTATAGAATACATCATCACATTAAACATATAAGTCAACATTCCTCATTTGCTTATTTAAGAGAACTTTCATTCATTAGACATTAGGACATTAGAGAACTCACTATAGCCCTCTGAAAGCCTACTCGTGCAATGCATGGATGGCATCCCATACTACCATCCACACTTTATAGAACTTCTCAAAAAATCATAGTGCACATCTCAGATGATGGGAATAAGAGATTAACCGACATAGAACATGTGACCTTGACATGGAATCCGGTTTCATGAACCCACACAGTGAAGAGGTGGTCTACTTGCCTAAGGTAAGACCAGTAGCATTTTAGCTTAGGTGGATCCACTAGCTAATATCCTATGTGGGAACATAGTTATGGGATAGGAATATGTTTAATGGAACACTAACCTAAAATTGGGATAATTTCCATCTTACCATATCCACTCGGTGCTTAGCCTCCATTCCCATAGAGTATTTCATTCACATTACATTATTGTACTGGAGAGGAATGCCATTGGCCTATCGACCCAAGTTACATCATTACACATGAAAGGAATGTCATAAGCCTATCGATTCATGGTTCATTATTAGGATAGCTCTAGAAACCTCATGAAAGGAATTCCATAAGCCTATTGATTCATCATTATATTATTATACACATGAAAGAAATGCCATAAGCCTATCGATGCATGGTACATTGACTCATTAGGAAAGGAATGCCATAGGCCTATCGATTCAAGAGTCGTCTTTACATTACTTCATTGGCTCATTGTGAAGGTAATGTCATTGTCCTATCTATTCAAGAGATATCCTTACAAAACATTCATTAGTAATTTATGAAAGGCATGCCATAGGCCTATCAATTCATATTCATTAAGTCAATACACAATCATTATACAAGAAGATGATGCCTTAGCCTAGCATTTTAAGGTACTTCATTCAAGATCACATTCATCAATACAAGAAAAGGATGGCTTTGCCTAGCAATTCAAGATACATCAATCCACATTACTTTTATTGATATAAGAAGAGGATGCCTAAGCCCACTAATTCAAGATATACCATCACATTATAGAAACCCTTCACATTCTATCATCATCATTCATGAGTGTTAATTGAGAATATGCTTTCAATAATAACAAAATTACATTCTAAACATGATCATAACACTTTCATTGAGATCACACACACAGACTTCACATCATGATCAAACGTAGATCCTTCATGAAATTTCCTTCCAAGGCTATGAATCAATATCAACCCAAACATCTATAATACTACATTAGATAAGGGAATTAACATGATTCAATAACTAATTCACTATAAACATAAACAATTCAACATACGTTCATGATCAATCGATTCCCAAGCACAAATCAGATCATAGGATTATGGGGGAAACATGGCTTCATAAGAGAAATTTACCATAATTCATCATTAATTCAATAATCCGTTCATAATTCATCATATATAAGCCTTTGAAAACGTTTTGGAATTGAACCCATGCATAGAATGAAACCCTAGGTTTTTTGGGGGATTTGGGAATTGGATCCTTGAATGAAAATTAATCAAGGATGAAGACTATCATACCTTTAGGGAAGAAACTCCACAAAAAATTGAGTGAGAATGGTGAGATCTTGCACTTGAAAGCTTGAATCCTTCTTCTTCAATGGTTGTTTCTAGAGAGAGAATATTTAAGGAGATGAGGTTTCTATTTTGAGTGTTTGGGAATAAATGAGTTCTAAAAGGGAGTTTAATATTTTAAAAAAGCCTTAAAATACTTTAATTAATCAATAATAACCGTCCCCTAACTTAACTAACCTAAAAAGGAATTTACTAAGTTGCCCCTCCACTTGGCCGAATTGGACAACAACACAGTGGTTACTCACAAAACCCCACCAACGGATCGTGGATGGGTCCATGAGCCTTTCTGGCAAGTCATGGTTCGTGGCTGCAACATTTATTTTGGGACCTTGACCACGGAGGCCATCCTCGGAGCGTGGATGGACTTACGGAGCGTAGGTACCATCTGTAGCTCCTCCTCAATTTTACAGCTTATTGGTTTCTTGGGGTCTTGGGGGTTTCGCTTTAGGGTCCTCCTCAAGGACCCCTTGATTGGTCCTTGGGGAGTCGTACCTTGACGTTTAACCCCTAAACCCCTCAACCATAGCTTGGGAACTAATTCTACACATTCAAACCCCACATCAAACTCAAACTCACATTCGTTATGCTCTGGTTTCTCTTACTAGTTTGGGTCGTTACATTATCTCCCCCTTAGGAACATTCATCCTCGAATGACACTTTAAACACTTTAAGGAAATAAAGACTCAAGACTAGCATCCCATCATAAATGCAACATCATAAAAAATGCACAAAACTAGGAGGAATCATAAACTCCATCTCAAACAGACTCCATGCAACACAAGACAGCAGGAACTACATCCACAAACTCATTATGCATCAAAATATCAACAATTCTCAGTTTATTGGAGGAATTACTTTCTCCAACTCAAATCATGCTCATCATAGCATCATTAAGCACATTATGCAATTTCTCTTAGAAACACATTTAGGCATGTTCAAAACTTAACCTCATGAAGCATACATACAACTCATACTAAATGCACATCAACATGAGGAACATAATTCATAAAAAATCATTTTCTCATTTAAATATAAATTCATCAAGAACATGCATAGCATAAGGAGACCGTAGATACACATAATCACACATGACTCCAAAGTATGAAACAAGCTACAAGGTACTCTCGGTCTTAAGCTTGAAAAGGAATAGAAGAAAGAGATAAGGATATCAGAACTCTTAACAACCTTACTATTTAACATATCATCTCCCCCTTAGAAGTAAATCCATACTAATGCTAACATGGAAAACAACATAGGAACCTCAATACAACATTCACAACTATAAGAAATTATCACTTACCGGTGCCTTTATCCGTATGAGCTCTTTTGCCCTCTTTGGCTTCAAGTACATAAAAATGATTTTTGTTTGGAGCATCAAGTTCCGGCCTATTAAGAGAAGCTTGTTTGGCCTCTCTTCCTTTGGCCGTAATAGTAGGGCAATTTCTCACTTGATGATCATTCTTTCCACAACCATAGCACCCACTAGTACCATCTAGGTACTTCCAAAAATGTTTCTTTCCCCAATTGGTGCAAATATGTTTACGAAATGGAGACCCACTTCCTTTATCTTGGTTAACCGTAGGAGTGCTTGAAGAATCTTGGGTAAAAACCCTCTTTTCAAACCATGATTGACCATGCTCATCGGACTCAGACCTCTTCATGTCCGTATTTTTTTTCTTAACTTTGAACTACTCATTTTGTTGAGCACACACAATAAGCCTAGAGATATTCATGTCATCATGGAGCCTCGCCTTATGAAACTCTTCCTCTACTAGGTCTGACACACCAGTCATACATCTACTCATCTTATCCCTGGTGTTAGACACCATAGATGGAGCGTACTTAGACAATTCGGTAAACTTCAAGGTACTCCTACACACTCATGCTACCTTGCTAAGGCTAATGAAATCCTCCACCTTAGCCTCCCTCTTCTCACGGGGAAATAACCTACCAGGGAATACTTTATTAAACTCCTCCCATCCTATATGACCCGCTTCTACTCACCTATTGCTTTTCCACTGAGAAAACCAAACTTGGGCAACATTGTACTACCCCTCAAAATGAAATAGGATAATTAAAGCTTCACATGCGTGCTAGTAGTTGATAAACTTGTATTAATGTTTGAAAATGAGTTTATAGGTCAATTTAGTTGAGTTTGAAGTCAAACGTTCAAGACGTTCGAAAGCTAGTCGTTTGCGTGCTAGTGTGTTCTAATGTTTTTTGCATGTTTTTAAGTGTTGTTTGGAGTCTAAAATTAGTGGAGGTGACCCTAGTGTCTTAATAAGTGCTTTTAGGGTCAAAACGTTCGGGTATGACTCCTTGGGACCACCTTAAGGGTTCCCGAGGAGGACCCCAACCCTTGGCCAAACAAGCTACCAAGGTAGCTTGAAAAATGCTCATGGAGGGAGCATGTCCGCGTCGCGGACTAGCTACACCATAGGCCAAAGTTTTGGTCCACATCACGGACATGTCGTGGACTCTACTGTCTCGAAATTTAATTTATGAAACTTGTGGTAACACCCCCGCATCGCGGACTTGTTTCCCAATAAAATCTGCAAAAATAAAACTCAAGTTTGACTTGTTTAAAAGGGTCCAACTAAGTGAGGGGTAGTTTGGGTACTTTGGGGAATTATTATAAACGGTTATTCTACCTATTTTAGGATATTTTAAGTTGGTTAAAACCCCAAGACCTAGAATTAGACCTCATTATCAAAATTGAACCTTCCCTTCCAAATAATTTTTCTCTATAGAACTCCATGGAAGACATTGATAAAGCTTCAAGCTAGGGGATGGGTTCCTACTTCTTTTCCTTCAAATTCGTAAGGAAATTAATCACAAAGGTATGGGGATTTTATCTTTGATTCTCCTTTCAATCAAAGAGCCAAATCAAAGTGATTTCAATGTTTTTCAAAAACCCTAAAACCCCCAATTTCAATTCTAAGCTTGGTTTCTTGCATGAAAGTATTTAAAATGATGATTTATGTTAATATTGATGGTTTTAAGATAAAAAACTCCATGAACCCTTGCATATGTTGAAATCCTAATTTTGGGTCTAAAGTGGGTCTATTGATTATGAGCTAATAATATGATATTAATGTGTTGATTGTTATGGGCTATTGACTTATGTATTTTTCTATATTGAATTATGAGGAATTGATGGTCAATTATGTTATATTGGATGTTGGTCTTGAATGGGCAATTGTTACCTAAGGTTTATGATGATGATGAAGTTGTTAATAGATTAGTGATTCTAGTATGTCATATATAAATATTGTAGATGTTAGAATTATGTGGTTGATCCCTTTGAAAGTGGGGAGATGTTTACTTTATGAGCATGTTGTGATTATGGCCTTGTAGGCGAAGTTGAATGATTGTTGTTTTGAGTGATGTTGATTATGTGAAGGCAATGTGATATGATGTGAATTTGTGTATGGTCTAAGAGCATGAAAGGTGACCTTGTGTAGAGACTTTATGTGTTATGCTTGGTTGTACTCTTCTTTGAATGACTTATAATGAAGGTGAGGTTAGGATAGACTATGTTTACCGACTCTCACACCTAGTGAAGAATGAATGAAAAAAATGTGAGAATGAATGAAAAGAATGAGAGTTAATTCTAATGAATGAAAGTTGGGTCTATTGTAATGAGGGTTAGGATGAGTATTCCTTCGTGAGTTAAGATGAGAATACTTAGTAGAAATCCTTATTCCTAAATGAATGAATGTTGGGTTAGGATGAGTACTCCTTTGTGAGTTGAGATGAGAGTACTTAGTAGCAATCCTTATCCCTAAATGAATGAATGAAATAATTGTCCAAACTCTGTGGGGGAGTAATGTCTAGCACCGAGAGGATATGAAGATGGGTGGATACTCCTTCGTTAGTTGAGATATGAGTATTTAGTAGCAACCCTTAAGATGGGTGCCCCGTCGTTAGTTGAGATGCGGGTACTTAGAAGCAATCCTTCTATCCCTTAACTATGTGCCCACATAGGACTACCTAATGGTCTCTACCACGTAAAGGCTAAAAGAATGACCCTACCTTAGGCAAGTGGGGATCCCTCATCCAGTAAGGGTTACTACCGGGATTCCATGTCTAATTCCATGGTCTATGTCGGTTTAGGCTCTTCCCCTACATTAATGAATGAATGAACTAGGGTCTCTTAAGGGTGTACTACTTAGGATAGGTGGTGGAATGGGATATCATCTAGACATTGCACAAGTAGACATTTAAGGGAGATCTTGGTGTGTCTTAGTAATGATTATGAATGAAAGAGTCTCATTGGGCTAGTTAATGAAATTGTTGGTCTTCGAGCATGCTAATGTTAAAGTGAGTCATAATGAATTGAATGTAAGTGCTTATGTTGAATGGAATATATGAGATGATATTAAGTCATTAATAAATGAAGTTGTCTACATGCATCAAGTTGAATGAACGATTTATGTTGAGATGTGAATGGAGCTTGTCTTGTGTAGCCTTAAGGATCACGTGGGTGTGGTATGCAGAGGTAGTATGGGCTGCGTCACCATGTCTTACTTAGGTGAGTCTTGGGAAGACATTTGATGAGTGTTCTAGTTTTATGAAGTGACTTGTTGGCTTATGTGCTTATATGTCTTACGTGATTAATTGGTGAAGGTTGAGGTATGCATGGTAAGTGCACTTTGTGTGACCTTAAGGTGGTGCCTTAGTGTGGGTGATGGTATGGGACGTTGCCAATACATTGCACAAAGGTATTGCTTAAGGGTTAATTAAGGTGGAGGTCCAAGGCAAGACGGTAAAGGTAAATGGGTTATGTATGTTTATGATGTATTGTGAAGCATATGACTTTGTATGGTTGGTTGTGACTTGTAAGGTTCCTATTATGTGGATGCTCATGAGATTTGATCAAAATGGTATGGAAGCATAACTTCCAAACAAATGTCCTTTTTAGCATGTTTTGCATATCCTCAAACTTAGTACGTGTGTTGTACTAACCCATTTCTTCTATTTTACTACAAGTGTAGGTTGTGGTAACTAGGAGGAGATTGTCCTTCGGAGTTGCTTGGATTGCTTCACTCTTCCAAGTCATTGGTATTTCCTCAAGATTCGAGGGCATGTTTCGAAGTTTCTTAGTCATTAAAATAGACACTTAAGTTTCATTTTATTTGTAAAGGACCATGTCCCTTAGTACGTTTTAAGTTCTTGTCTAAGATTGGCTAAAGAGACTATGTAGTTCTTCTTGTGTATTGATGATTTCTAATGTTGATGACTCTTGAAGTCTTATAGTTTTATTGAATAAAAGATTTAAATTCTCCGTGATTTTTATGATCTATGCAATGAAAGAATTCTAAGGCTTGTATAAGACCTCCAAGAGGTCGAATACATATGTAAAGGCTAGGGGGTGCTCTCGGGTCGTTACAAACTTGGTATTAGAGCATAAGGTTTTAAAGATTACTTTTAGGTTCAAAGTCTCGAAAGCCACGTCCAGTAGAGTCTTGTTCATCGGTGTGATTCGCGACACATCTATAAGCGAGAGGCTATAGGACAATAGAAGTTTCACTTTCTTTCACTGCTCTGGATGTCGTGCCTTAGAGTTTGGTCTATAAGTGTCCTTTTCCTAATCCGTTTTTTGTGTTTATAGGATATGAATACGAGGGCTAACCAGAGGAGAGCGGAAGAGGAGATAGATGATGAGGGAATTCCTCCCCAAGGAGTGCAAGGTGACCAAGCTCCTTTAGGTGGGAAAGAGAATGTGGTTCTAGTGTTTCTCCCAGATATGACTAATAAGGATATTAGAGAGGCTTTTTTCTCCCTGGCCCATGCCATGACTAGTCAAGCAAATAGAGATGTGAGGCCTAGGGTGAATGCTATTGGGAGTACTGTGGCCTCAAGGTTAAAGGATTTCACAAGGATGAACCCTCCTAACTTCTTTGGTTCTAAGGTAGATGAGAACCCACAAAACTTTATAGATGAGGTGTTTAAGATTGTGGATGCAATGAGAGTGACTCCTAGTGAGAAGGCAGAGCTGGCTTCCTACCAACTCAAAGATGTAGCTCAAGTGTGGTTTGAGCAATTGAGGGATGAGAGACACATAGGGGCTGACCCAATAGATTGGGGAGTGTTTAAGACGACCTTTCTTGATAGGTTTTTCCCCTTAGAAACTAGGGAGCAAAAGATTATTAAGTTCATGAACCTACGTCAAGGGAAATAGAGTGTGAAGGAATACTCTCTCAAGTTTACCCAACTCTCTAAGTATGCTCCTACCTTGGTAGTAAATTCTAGGGCTAGAATGAATAAGTTTGTGATGGGGGTTTCCGGTTTGGTTGAAGAAGAGTGTCGTACGGCCATGCTCCCTCATGATATGGATATCTCTAGGCTTATGGTTTATGCTTAACAAATTAAGGAGACAATGCTTAGGAGGATGAACAGAGATATGAATAGGGCTAGGCCGGATGAACAAAACCAATCTAGGTCTAAGAAGAGGTTCTATAACCAAGATTCTTCAATGGTCAACAATGATAGGGTGTCTAACCCTAAACCTCAAAGAGGGAATGGAGGTGGTTCTACTTTTGAGAGGCCTAGGTGTGCTACTTGTGGAAAGCAACATTTGGGCAAGTGTATTGCCGGTACGGATGGATGCTTTGGATGTGGGAGTAAGAGTCATAAGATGAAGATTGCCCTACACTTAAGGCAAAACGGAAAGAGACCAATAAAGTTGCTCAGGATGGCTCGAATCGAAATGCTCCTAAGAGGAACCGTTTCTATATGCTTCAAGCTAACTAGGATAAGGGAACAAATGAAGGTAAGTCAATTTTTCTTTGTTGTTTGATGATAACCTTAGATGGGTTTACGCCATGTGGGGGATGATGAGTTGAGTAGTAAGGTTGTTGATATCCTTATCTTTTCCTTTTCTTCTTATTCAAGCTTGAAACCAAGAGTTCTTAGTAGCTTGTTCATGTTTTGGAGTCTTGTATATGTTTATGAGTTGTATGATCTCCTTATGTTATGCATGTCCTAGAGGATAATATGTTATGCATCCTCTTACTGACATTATGATGAAATGATAAAGTTAGTAGTTGATCTATATTTCTCATGATTATTGTGCATTTAGTATGATTTGCTTATTTGCCTCATGAGTTGAAATGTTGATCATGCCTATGTGGAAATGAAAATGATGAAGTGTGCATCATGAGTATGGAGAAGGTAGTTCCTCCTTATATGATATGAAATGATGAGCTTTTGTTTATGATAAGTTGCTTAAGTTGTTTTATGAGATGACTAGTAGAGCATGCCTTAATGTGTTCTTGATGTTGCGTTATTGTGCATTTGAGAGAAATTGTATGGTGAGCCTATAAATGTTGTAATGAGCATGATATGCTATGGAGAAGGATGTTCTTCCAAAGAAATGAGAAATGGTAAACTTTTGTGCATATTGAGTAGTAGATGTTATTCCTACTTCCTTGAATTGCATGAAAGTCTTGTTGTAATGCTTTTTATGTGGAGTCGATGTTTCCTCCTTGATGTGTGCTGCAGTAATGATATTACATGCTTGTTGTGGGCTGCTAGTCCTAGAGTCGTAACTCTATAATGTCTGAAGTGCCATTCGAGGACGATTGTTCCCATGTGGGGGATATTGTAACACCCCTCAAAATGAAATAGGATCATTAGAGCTTCACCTACGTGTTAGTAGTTGATAAACATGTATAAATGTTTGAAAATGAATTTATAGGTCAATTTAGTTGAGTTTGAAGTCAGACGTCAAAGAGACGTTCAAGACGTTCGAAATCTAGTCTTTTGCTTGCTAGTGTGTTCTAATGTTTTTTGCATGTTTTTATGTATTGTTTGGAGTCTAAAATCAATGGAGGTGACCCTAGTGTCTTAATAAATGTTTTTAGGGTCAAAACATTTGGGTATGACTCCCCGAGACCACCCTAAGGGTTCCCGAGGAGGACCCCAACCCTTGGCCACAAGCTGCCAAAGCAGCTTGAAAAATGCTCATGGAGGGAGCATGTCTGCGTCGCGGACTAGCTCCACCATAGGCCAAAGTTTTGGTCCACGTCGTGGACATGTCGTGGACTCTACTGTCTCGAAATTTAATTTATGAAACTTGTGGGAACACCCCTGCGTAGCGGACTAGTTTCCCGACCAAATCTGCAAAAAGAAAACTCAAGTTTGACTTGTTTAAAAGGGTCCAACTAAGTGAGGGGTAGTGGCAGTTTGGGTACTTTGGGGAATTATTATAAATGGTTATTCTACCTATTTTAGTGTATTTTAAGTTGGTTAAACCCCAAGACCTAGAATTAGACCTCATTATCCAAATTGAACCTTCTCTCTCTAGAACTCCATGGAAGACATTGATGAAGGTTCAAGCTAGGGGATGGGTTCCTACCGATTTTCCTTCAAATCCCTAAGGAAATTAATCACAAAGGTATGGGGATTTTAACTTTGATTATCCTTTCAATCAAAGTGATTTCTATGTTTTTCAAAGACCTTAAAACCCCCAATTTCAATTCTAAGCTTGGGTTCTTGCATGAAAGTATTTCAAATGATGATTTATGTTAATATTGATGGATTTAAGATCAAAAACTCCACGAACCCTTGCATGTCTTGAAATCCTAATTTTGGGTGTAAAGTGGGTCTTCTGATTATGAGCTAATAATGTGATTAATGTTTAGATTGTTTCGGGCTATTGATTTATGTATTGTTCTATATTGAATTATGAGGAATTGATGGTCAATTGTGTTATATTGGATGCTGGCCTTGAATGGGTAATTGTTACCTAAGATTTATGATAATGACATCATAGAACAAGAGTCAAGCTCATTTACAAAATACTTGTCCAACACACACCTCTACATACATAGATAGGACGGGGCCATGACATACTACCGGCTCCCCTCATAGTCAAAATACAATTGCAAGCTAAAGTCTCAAAACATAGGA
>JAJOOR010003304.1:0-44377 GCA_036250505.1 Solanum acaule | reverse complement strand
ATCAATGTTTTAAAGCAACAGAACCATAAAAAATTTACCAGAATTTTGACACCAAAGTCAACTATCTAAACTTCAAAACCTATAAAACAAAGAAACTTAGCTCAAAATGTGTCTGGAAATTACCTTGGGACCCAAACCAAAGACCTTTCTAGACTAAAATCAATGTTTTAAAGCAACAGAACCATAAAAAATTTACCAGAATTTTGACACCAAAGTCAACTATCTAAACTTCAAAACCTATAAAACAAAGAAACTTAGCTCAAAATGTGTCTGGAAATTACCTTGGGACCCAAACCAAAGACCTTTCTAGACTAAAATCAATGTTTTAAAGCAACAGAACCATAAAAAATTTACCAGAATTTTGACACCAAAGTCAACTATCTAAACTTCAAAACCTATAAAACAAAGAAACTTAGCTCAAAATGTGTCTGGAAATTACCTTGGGACCCAAACCAAAGACCTTTCTAGACTAAAATCAATGTTTTAAAGCAACAGAACCATAAAAAATTTACCAGAATTTTGACACCAAAGTCAACTATCTAAACTTCAAAACCTATAAAACAAAGAAACTTAGCTCAAAATGTGTCTGGAAATTACCTTGGGACCCAAACCAAAGACCTTTCTAGACTAAAATCAATGTTTTAAAGCAACAGAACCATAAAAAATTTACCAGAATTTTGACACCAAAGTCAACTATCTAAACTTCAAAACCTATAAAACAAAGAAACTTGCATGAAAACCAAAATAACTGCTAATTTATAAATTCCCTACAACCACTAGGGAAAAGCTCAAAAATGCTAAAAATACACGAAGACCTAAAATATGACTAGATAAGTTATTACAACATCCACTACTAAAAGAAATTTCGTCCTCAAAAGTCAAGGAAAAAAAAGGCCTAAAAGCTCAAAAACATGAGGGTACTAGGTTTCCATGCTTCACCAAACTCCTAGGCACCCCTTTTTGATCGAATAACACTATCCAAGAACTTGATCTAGAAGAATACCCTTGAATTCACTTCTCCACTCCAAAACGCAAAACTAGCCATCAACTCCTTCCTTTGATGCCAATTCATCCAACCAAAGTGAACTCACCCGAATGCACAAGTCTAATCTGAGACATACCAATACCACACATATACCACTAAACTAAGTGAATACATGACAAGGGGAAATGCAAACTAGCTCATAAATCAGATTATTTGCTTTATGCTCCAAGCCCAACGTCTTCTAGTTGTCAGAAACATCCTACCTATCTTAAACCATACTGAATCTCTCCAACATAATTTGAATCCTGCCAGCATAACCATATTATCACAGACCTCAAAAGAATGACATGTCTCACCTGAACATCAAAGACTGGCAAAGGCCAACATAAACAACTTTGCCCAGGGTAATAGTTAGTCCCAATGACTTCCGCAATCAACAACATAAGTTCGAAACACAACCTCTCAAACTAAATAAGCTACTCCAAGGGACATTTGATCTATGGGTAAAAACTATACTAAGCCTAACTCCAATGTTTTTCTTTCGACCAAGGAACTTCTAGAAAATCAATGCAAGATGAAAATTTGAGCCAGACGGGATAGAAGTTTATGCCATGTGCCACCTAACCATCCCTCGAGTACAAGTGAGTCTACTACTCTGAAAGAAACTAAATTGGTAGGTAGTGACTAACCGTAGTTAATATGTCAACAATACTCTAAATGGAACCAAATCCCCTTAATAAACATTGTAAACTAATCTTGCATCCTGATACATGGTATATAACCGCTAATTCCATGAAGTACTTTGACCTCATTTTGGTAGATAAACCTTTAATAGAAGTGTTTCAAAGTGTTGATCGGTAAGATATCAGCACATAACCCATTATTTTCATAACCCTATGGAAACCTTTCTCGAAAAAAGACTCAGCCAAGTATCACTATACTTAGTATGTTCTTAAACTACTCCCCATTTAACTTCTCCCAACTCAATCGAAACCATTTAGCGCTTGATCACGAATTGAGTAGAATCACCGACTTAATCATCAAAGCCAAACACCAAGCCCACTATTAGGGACAAAATGTATAGTCCAAAAGATCAAAAACACACATTCCCAACCTTAGGAACTAAGAATAAGATTTAGGCATTAAGAAAGAATCGACAAGCTAGGACTACAACAAACTCACAAAAGACTAAACTTTCTTTCACACAACTTTCTCAGTTACCAACCTATCACCTACTAATAAAAGGATGACAAACAATAAAGGTAGCCGTCTAAACCAAGCAAACCAGAATAAACTAAATGAAATACAAACTAGGTAACGCTAGTCTAATGGTCTATCAAGCAAATATTGATAATAATCAAAGCAAGGCCACTATGCCCAGAGGTAAAGAGAGTTACTCAATCATTACTCACAAAATAGAAATAACACCAAGTCAATCCACTACTAAAATAAATCATCAACCGGGGGGGATAAAAATACACGTATAATCTCTAAATAAGAAATTCTTAACAAACATAAGATAAACATCAATATAAATAGACACGTAGTGTGAAAACCTCAAATCAACACAACATAAGAAATAAGAGGGAAATAATGAAATAACACTTATACTAGCAATATGATCTGGAGTATCGGCCCTCTGTTTTCTTATGGGAGCACACATATGATCGTGTTTAATCCCAAACTAAGCATATTTACTGCCACCTACTATACCTAGGGAACCACCTTTGATAATAGGTGCAAGAACCCCACAGACTGACTTAACTGTGTTGACTATGAAATGGTCCCACATCAGGGCACTTTATAGACTAATGGTCGATATTCTACAATAACAACATACCCCGATAGCCCTAATTTAAGGATTAACTTGTGTTGAATCTGTCTAAATGACCAACTCATTTCTAGGGTAATCTCTATAATAGTAGCCAAGCTCACCATAATCAAAACAGGCCATATAAGCTAAAATCTGATATGAAAAATGTAACAACTTGTATTGGTTACCTCTATCCAAAAACCTCAAATGAGAATCCTGAAATGCTCGGCCAAAACTCTATCAACCACACATACCACCACTTGTCTGAAAATCATCAACACCTTAAGCTTTCATCCCTTAGGTCTGATAAGTCGAGAGTGGTGATGACCTTTATTGGTATGATGCCTACCTCGGGATGAGATGATATGAAAGTGACGACATGGCCTCTTACCACCACATTTTTAAGTCTCAATACATGCATTATCTATAGGTTTCGCATGGTTAGCAACTTGGAGGAATGAAGACCAAGTTGTTATCAAGTGCTCTGATGCCAAGATAGAGGTATGTAAGGCTGTCTTAGATTGTTTTTAGATTATGTTGCATTGCATGAATTATTATATGATTGTGGTTAGCATTAATCAGACCTAGTAGGTTATTGTTTAATGGTTACATTGCTTATAATTGTGTGATTGAGTCAATAGCAAGAGAAGTGGATATGAACTATGTAGGTAGTATGGTTTCTGTAGACTATTGATTCTATCCAGATTAAGCTTATCATACTGTAGTTCCAATTTTGGGTTGCCTTATTATGTTATTTTATCAATTTGCACTCTTGGTATATTATTTCATACTAACATCCATATTTCGTGAAAGGCAGTGTATTCATGCATGCATGTTATTGGTAGACAGAGGTCCTAGTTATAAGGGTTGAGTTAAGATGATATTTGGTGCGCTCCATTCTTCCTAATTTTTTTTAGTCTTGAGTCTTTTTTTTATTTGGGTAGCTTATGGGGTATGTTGGGGTTTCGTCCCTACTAGATGTTAGTTATTTTTTTTTTATCTTAGAGGTTTGAAGACATTTGTTATGGGTCTTATAGTCAGTTGTGGCATTGTTATTAGTTGTAGTTATCTAATAATAGTCTGGATGGTTTTATATTATATTTTGTTATATTTTGAGTTTTCCATTGTGTTTATTGCTATTTGGTTTGGCCTTGAATGCCCACTTGTGTTGTTTGATTTATCTTCAATTGGTTCGTTCAATCAAGTGAGGAACCATATGTCAATTGCGCCGTCTCATATTTAGGGCGTGACAACAAACTAACCTTTTCAGTATCCCAAGCAATGCCCCATCCCACACGTTTTCCTACTTGTCATTCTAAACAACCATAACACATTCATGATAATCGCCTTTGTCATATACCTCTTTCCTTTCATTTCTCATCCATCTCTGAGTTGGTCTTTAATTCTGCCACAAATACGAAATGTGATGTAAAGCCACGACTATGGAAATAAATATGCTTCTCCAAAATGGTAAGTGTCTATGTGGACATTGATTCTCTTTCATTATTTTATGAATACATTAGGTAGCAACTGGTATTTTGAATTGAAAAAATCATCTAGGATTATTGAAGGTTATAAAGCCCTCTTATCGCAAAAGGTTTTCATTAACTAGAGGGTCATGATTATTTTTAAATAGTCAGTTTAATCGCCAAATCTTCTACGTTCTTAGTAGTTCTTATCATTGGCATGTCTAACCATTCACCCTTGAAGTATTTGTATAATGATCTGATTCGTCGTTACTAAAGGGAACTCGTGCGAAGTCCCAAAGGCTCAGTAGTGTAGTGCAAGAATTCCTAAAATTTGAGCAAGATGAATTTTGGCTTAGATTATTTTTAAGTTGGGATGATGTAATCTTCACATAGCGGAAGGTCCCTCGTTATGGAGACGTTGTTATAGCAGTTTGAGTCTCGCTATAGCGAGACGTCAAAAATTAGCAACCTAATGAATGCATCATCTTTTATTTTTCTCCCACTTTTAAAAGGAGGAAATATATGAGGGCTGCTCCAAAAACCCTCTAGGAGCACCCGAGGCAAGAAAGCAATGGAGGAGAGAGGATTTCCAAGCTAGGAAGGAGAAAGTGTATGAATTTTCCATGCCTTTAGTCACAAGGGTGATTCCACAGAGTCATATTCTAGGAAAAGATTCATCAGTGTCTACTTAACGCCAGACATGCTAGGTTTTCTTTCAAAATTGATAGTTAGACATGCTTTTATCGCATCGTATCATGTAAGTATTCAAAGATTTCGTACCTAGGCCTTCAGGCACAGAGTATGGATGGTTACATATTGTTGAATTTTTTGTTAGGGCGGAAAACAATGATGACTAGGGATAGTTCTCTAGTGCTTGGTTGTTAATCTGGAATTTTCTTATTGGGGTGACTTGGTGTTAATGGTAAAGTTAGGCGTTCATGAAATTGCTGGGTTGTAGCCATTTCTAGAACGCGTGGTAATCAAAAGGGAACTTGTGTATACTTATAATGGGGCTTAGCTGGGGCCATTGATATTTATAGGTGGTGGTTGTACGCTTTTGTGTTATATATACGTGTATGTTTATTAGTGGTAGTGCTATACCGTGCAATGTATGATAGGAAGCCTATGAAATGAACTTGTGATTGTAACTTGTGGGTTCAAGTGGTCTTGTTCATTGCGTTATGTGACTATGCACGCTTGTTGTATTATGTGACTTAGCAAGCTTGATGTTCTTATTGGTTGGCTCGGGTACCACGACGGTACAAGATATTGTTGATTGACTTGGATACCACGTCTGGTATGATTATATACAAATGGCTCGAATACCACACCTGATATGATACTACAATTTGGTTTGGGTCCCGTGAGAGGACAGTATGTGCTAGTGGTTCCATGACATGACTCGATATTTTTGTTGTGATCATGTGAGACATGTATCTAGGCATTGTTGATGCAAGTGTTACTGGTTCATATTGTTGTGACTATAAGTCTTAGTATTTGAGGTTGTTGTTACGTGTGGTTGTGGTTTGCAGGTTGTGATTAAGAATCCAAGGTGGGGACAAAGGGTTAAGGATAAGTAGCGCTCGTGATAGTTGAGGGATGTTTAGGTTTATTACTAACTTCATACTTATTTCCGAATGGTTTGAGTTATGGGATGTAGTTCTTTAGTGCTCTAGGCCATGGTTATATTGGTCGGAGTAGTCTCGGTTGGCAAGAGGTTCTGAGTTGAGTCTTACCAAATATGAGTTAAGTTAAGGTATTAGTTTCAGTTATTGTTTTAGCAAGGCCAGGTTGTTGGCATGAACAATGTAAAAGAGAATATATAGTCAGTTGGACTAGTGATGACATCATAGTTAGTGACATTAATGTGATAGATGGGTTAAGTTTTGATTGCGTATCAATACGACATGACCAGTAGGCTTGGGGAGCCTTATGGTGTCATATTAGAGGTACTTACTCGTAGTTTTACCCGTAAAGGGACGAGTTGAGAGAATAGAGAAGTGGGTGGTGTAATTTCTATTACATAACTTTCTGTCTATTTACTTGATAATATGATGTAGGTTTGGGTAGACCGATGATGCCTATCGGTATGTGTGTTTATACTGATACTACTTTTGCTATGCTACTTGACATAGTCTTCTTGTAGGGTCAGTAATGTTTCATAGTTGCTGGTGATGGTGTTCTTCAAAAGCTTCCCTATTTCCTTTCCTTATGGTGGGAATTATGTCCTATTTTCTTGTATACACTGTATTCCCTTAGAATCTCTTGCATATGTTTAGATTAGTGTAACACCTCAATCTTAGAAAGGACTAAATTGGAAAGAGCTAATTTGAAATTTGTGCAAGTTAGACTTCAATTGTCTCATTCCATAATCTGGCTTATGTTCTTGATGTAGCATTCACACCGAATGACTCTATGAAATTAGGTTGATACTTCCATTTATTATGGGTAAGGTAGGAGACATCTCTAATTTTCCCCGGGGGAATCTTGTAAATTCCCACTGCTTAGCTTTCAATTTGCCTCTGACCATCAAATGAAATGTGAATAACCCATTCTACTCTCTTTGAAAGAAGGGGCACTTCATAGGTTCAAGAGATCCCACTATAGAAGTGTCTATCCGTTCACCAAAGGAAGGCATTCTTTATCAAAGTCTCTAAAAGGTGCATTTAACCTCATTCGATGATGGGGTTGGGGCAATTGATCGATCCAAAGCTAAATTTGGCGCTGATGGTGTGTTCGCGGGTCCCTTCCTCTCAACGTCTGAAAGAACACTCTAATGGCAAGTCGGGCTAATTCTAATATAGGGATATAAAAGGAATTGGCAAGGTTCGATCAGAAATAGGATAAATAATGGAAAAGTCAGTTTCCTCTGTTGATGTTGAGACTGATGCTTTGACTGTCTCCCATATCATTCGATAATAAAGATCCAATACTTGCCTTGTCGACGCTAAACTCAGTACCTTGCTTCCTTACTAGTACACCTACTAGACCCATACTCATTACGAATGTGTTCACCAAACATCTGACTTAGCAACCTTCTGCTTAGACCGGCAACAATAAGGAATGAGATCTAACACTATTAGAACGACACGAAAACAATAGCATAATAGATATACTTACCAACAAGAGAGAGCGAGACCGACCTACCAAGAGAGAGAATGCAAGTGTGACTCCCCCCATCACAACAAGGTCGGAAGAAAAGAATTTACCATGGCCTTATTGACCAAGCTCGGGACTAGAGGAGCATTTTAGGAGTTTGAGGTATCACCCGTAATGTAATAAGGATGAAGTCTCATTCATATAGTAATGTCCCTAGCTTGCGCCCTATTTGAGACTAAGGCAGGTTTGAAACACTGTCCTATCGCCTTTATCAAATCCCTAGCTCTTTTCCTTAGTGCAATTGCCCTATTTCAGTACATGATGAGTTAGGTGGCCCATAAGGTATCAAATGAAAGACCTTTGAGTCCTTTTTCCAACGCCATCGAGTTTTCTAAATTCTGAGTTTGGATGAGGGTAATATGCTCGTTTGAGTTCAGTCTGTTCGATTAAGGAAATTCATCCAAATTAAGAAGGGGTATTTTGGTCTTTTCCTTACCCCATTAACCTTAGACGTTTTTTTCACCCTTTTAGTGGTCTAAACTGATTGGAATCATTTTTAGTCATTCCACAAGAGCTTAGGGTTTTGTGGAGAGAAGTTCAAGAGGAGAAAAGGAAGAACGATCAAGATTCTTGTGAAGCTTTGAGGATTTCCGCCAAGAATTTGATTCTTTCAAGGTATGTAAGTTTCCATAGTGTTGGGTTTGTTCACCCACATGCCAATCATGAGTTTCTTTTACGAATTTCATCCATAAGATTGAGTGTATTGAGTTTCTTGAAGTTTGTGCTTTGTTCTTTAATATGAGTTTCTGTTGAGTTCTTAAGATGAGGATGTTGTGTTTGAGTATTGTTCTTGAGTAATTTTGAGTGGATTTCATTGTAATTATATTGGGTCTAAGAATCCAAAAGAGTTTGAGGGAAATCGTTTGATTCTAGGGGAGTTAGACATGAAATTAAAGCAAGAAAATTCGTCAAACTCTGGGTATAGGGGGTGAGGCATCGCGCCACTCAGTGCGCCCCAACCCACTTCCAGTAGTTTGGGTCCTGACGCACCGTGCCACTCAGTGCGCCCCAAACCACCTTTAGTAGTTTAGGGGCTAGCTCCCCACGCCACTCAGTGCGCCAAGGTCACCAGGTCCCCTACCATTCAGCCCTTCTTTCCACGTGTGCTCCCTCGAATTGTACCTAAGTTCTCTACTTGATATCCACACTTAAGACCTCCATTAATACTTGATAGATCATGCATATCCAAGTCATAACTCTTTAATTCATAATTCAAATTCAAGATAGAGTTAAGATTAAAGTTCAAGGAAGTTCTTTCGAGTCATTTTGAGAAGTCTTTTACAAACATTTAAAACTTATTTTAAGACTTGAGTACTTGAGTATGAGGACGAGGAGAGTTGAATTCATGTTTTTAAAATGAATATAAGGTAAGTAAGTATTCCCAAGAGTAAATGTTTTTACATTTAAAACGAGAGAAAACTTTGATTTCCAAATGAGTTCATGAGGAGTTTTGAGCACTATCTCTTTTAAGAGAACCTTTTGAGTTGTAATCTCAAAGTTTAAGGATGAGGAATTTTTTTAAAACATATAAGCATTAGTTATATTAATGGCAGTAGTATTGAGCACCAATATGGGGACGAGTTCAGACAACTCAGAGTCCTCATAAACTATGTATGCCAACATGGGTAAAGGGTCATACTTTTTAGATGATTCATTATTACTTCTTAAGTATAGCTTAGTGGATCTACTTAGTTGAGGATGTCTTATACTCCGACAAGGTATAGGACAGTTTTGGCAGCGTGGGCGAGACATTGTATCATCACATAGCTCATAATGATGTTTGTCGGTTAGAGAATCTCCGAAATAAGAGTAAAAGAATTATTATTGTATTTTTAAATACATTGAGTTGTTACCTACTATTTTAAAAACTTTCTTATAATGCATCTTTATTGTTGCTTTTATACTGAACTGAGTTGAGTATTTCTAAGTTTGAGTATCCTTGAGTAAAGTTGAGATGAGGTGAGTATGTTCTTCCATTTTATCAGTTCAAGCTTATTTCTGTTCTTTAAAGTTCCCCTTGCATGCTTGTACATTCCATGTACTGATGTCATTTGACCTGCATCTTTCATGATGCAGATACAAGTAACCAGGGTCATCAACAAGCACTCCATTGATACCACTTGCAGTTTCAGAGTTGCTTTGGTGAGCCTCCTTACTTTCGGAGGGTCCCCACATTTACTTTCAGTCGTATTAGGATGTTGTGGGTCTTGTCCCGACTTCCATCATAGTTATTAGAGGCTTCATATATAGACAGTAGTAGTTGATGAGTCTTTTCCATTTCTTTTGTGATGTTTAAAGACTTGAGTTGAACAATTATGTTATTGAGTATTTCAGATTTTATTGAGTTAAACTGATTTTTTGTAATGATGTTATGAGTTGAGTTACATTTGAGGTTCATTTATTGTTGAGTAAGTCTTCCACTGAGAGTTGAGTCAGGCCAAGAGTTCGCTTGGGGCCAGCAATGGTTCTTGAGTGCCAGTTACGTCCAGTGTGTAGGCTCGGAGAGTGACAATTAGTTCCTGGAGGAGGTTATCATTATTTGTAAAAGAGTTCAGTTAAAGTTGTGTTTATCTCAAAGGCTTATGAATTTGTAGTAAATCATTTTTTTTTTGTTGCATGTTTAAATCATTTTGGGTGGTAAGAGTTCTCATATCTAGATGTTAGAGTAGATGCATGCACGACCCGATGGGTTGGTTCGTGACAACTTGGATGTGTGAAATGCACTTTTGCTTGCCCATCTAAATGAATAGATATTTATGGCCCAACCATTAGAGCCATCAAAATGAGCTTAGCCCATGGGACTGGCCCAACCCAATTCATTATCTGGTAGGATTTTGGGATAAAAATTTTCAAGCTCATTTAAAATTAGGGCTTATATGTTCGACCCAAATAAGCCCTTGTCCCTTGAGGCTTGATCGAGGTCGGGCTGGGGTCGGCACATGAGTCAAAAGTATTTACTTAATTTGAATTAAAATAACTAAAGTTGTAAGGCATAATTGTTCTTTAATTTACAAGTTTTTTTTCCAAATTTTTGTTACTTATTTATTTGTCAAAAAAGATTATTACTTTTTTCTTTAATATTTGTTGCTAGAATTATTGAAACAATAACATTATTTGCCACATTTGATTTGAAAATCTTCTCATTTTTTTGATGCCACATATTTCAAATATGAGATTGTAAATGGTAGCCCCACTAATCATATGTATATAATGTATGTTATGATTGCAATTATTATGTACTCTCTTATAATTTTGTTAGACATGTTAAAAACTTAATATATTGACGACATTTTAAGTTTGAATTTAGGTTGAAAAGAAAAAATATATAAAAAAAAATGAAAAAAGAAGGACTAGCCCGCGACCCTTCTAGGATTGAGTTGGATTGACCATTTTCAGGCCTTTTCAAATGAAAGGATGGCCCACCCTAACCCATCATATTCCTTGGCCTGTATGACTTGGGCTGGACTGACCCATTTTGACAACTCTACCAACCATATGTCTTTACACATCCATCATACCTAAATTATGTATGCCAACTTCAAAAGTCCCTTTGGGACTCAAACATGCCTTTGTATGCAACTTATTTCTCTCATGACCATTAGGTTTTCTCTGTCACAGACTGATGTATATTTGTTCATTTTTCTCATGGCGTGATTGCCTATTTACCTGTCTACATTGATGATATAATATTGACCGATAGACATCCCCTATTTCATGAGTCAGTCATCTTGTAATTTAGTATTGAATTTTCTATTTGTGACCTTGGCTCATTGTGCTTTTTGGTGTGGATATTACGCGATCATAATCTTTTGTTGTCTAAAAAATAGTATGTTACTGATATATTGACTCAAACATATATGCTTGTATGCAAATCTGTTCGCACAGTGCTCCGACTACAAAATTACACGTTGGGGAGTTCTTCTCTTGATGATCCTACCATGTAACAAAATATGATTGGTGTGTTACAATCTGTAACTCTAATAATGCTCGACTACCTAGTAATATTTTATCCTAATTCTCGATCTCCGTATCCATGAAGGTCATATTTTTGTCACATAACTCGAATAAGAAAATGATTTTAAGTTAAAATCTGATTTTACCTGATTTTAAAGTCTTAAATATTATAATTATTTTCCATATAGTTCAACTAAGAAAAGACATCATAACAAAAAATTTGTTGATTTCGACGTTCTATATATTATTAAAATAATTAAATTACAATACTAACCAACATAATATCTATTATTAAAGAGTAAAGAGTAAAAAGTAAAGAGTAAAAATATTGATCAAATGTTCATGTCATAATATGTGTATTGTTGAGAACATATACAAATAATATGAGGGTCTAACGTTGAATAAAGAAAAGTTAGAAATGTGGACAAATCATTAATATCCCTTTAACTGAATTTCATATGGACATTCAAATTACAATTTTTTTTTCAATCTTTTTTTTTTATATAAAAAAATTATAAGATAGGGGAAGAGGAAATAGGGGAGAGAATTACAAGACAAAAATTTAGATAGTCTACTAACTGAGCTACTAAGATTCCTCTAAACTACAATTTATTTCAATTGAACATCTAAATACACGATAAAATGCTTCTTCTAGACACTCTCACTCATTTTTTGGTAAAAACTTCGGCATATATTTTCAAGTGCTATAACGTAGATAAGTTAACTACTTAAAATATGTTACCTTATTCAAATATGTGCATTAATCTCAATAAGTCGTGAAACCTCATGTTTGTTTCAATTAGATGTATATAATTAAAAGAAACATATTTGATGTGCAACTTACCTACATAATGATTAATTGAAAATACACGTAAAACTTATTTAACAATATATTATAATTCAGATATTTCATTAAAATTTACTTACAAATTTAGGGGTCATGTGGTGTGATGGATAAGCGGAGTTAATCCCAGGATAACTTTTGAGTGACCTTTAATCCGTTGTTTGATTGCAAAGATTGAGTTAACTTATTCGATGATTAACAATTAGTCATAGGATAAAGTATGTAAAATAACAAAAATACCCCATTAAACTTTCTTTTATACACCACTTTTATATTCATGTATATTAACATAATTTTTAAGAATATTTATAATAACATTCACAACCTTAATTATTCGTTATTTTTATGATAATATATTTTTTTAATTAAAAATTACATTTTATAAATACAAAATTTATTTATGAATATATTATAAGTTGAATTTATTTGCCTAATTCTTATGTTTTTTTATATTTTGGTTTCTCTTTAAATAATCAATCCACTAATAAATTACATATTTTTAATTAAGTAGTTTATTACTCACTTAAAAATTATATTTTATATATCAATCAAAATGTAAATAACTTTAAAAGGTAGATAACTTCAATAATAAAATTTCTCTTACTTTAATAAACTTAAATGGAAGTTTTATTTTTAAGCTAAATAAGATAGAAGTTTTATTTTTAAGCTAAATAAGATGGAAGTCTTATTTTTAAACTAAATACGATGAGAGTTTTATTTTTAAGCTAAATAAGATGAAAATTTTATTTGTAAGCTAAATAAGATGAAAGTTTTATTTTAAGTTAAATAAGATGAAAGTTTAATTTTAAAAACACAGGGAACAATCATGGAAATGCACACACAAAAATATTTAAGTTAAATAAGATGAAAATTTTATTTTTAAGAATGAATAACTAAAGTTTGCAAAGAAAATGTAAAAAAAAAAAAACTAAATAAGGTGGAGGATATTTTTATAAACAAACAACTTATTCTTAGAAAATTTGCAATGAATATAAATTTGAATATGACAAATCAAACAAGCAATAAAAATTAATCCCAACATAATTTATCCGGTATAACTTGTATTTCCATTTGGTGTGTATTGAGCCTTACAAATAGCCAATAGGTCTAATTTTAACGCATGAAACCTCAAGGGTTGTAGTTTATATAATTGTGTAAGGAATATATTGCGAGTGGTCTCTCTTCTTTCAGCCCCTCTACAGTCAAAACCCATTCCTATCATCTCTTTCTCTGCGAAACCCTAGTAACTGCTACTCCTGCCCATCATGGCGACCAACTCCCCGAACCTCGAATGTCGAATGTACGAAGCCAAGTACCCAGAAGTAGACCAAGCTGTGATGATACAGGTGAAAAGCATGGCTGACAGCGGCGCCTACGTTGCCCTTCTAGAGTACAATAACATAGAAGGAATGATCCTTTTCTCTGAGCTCTCTCGTCGTCGTATTCGGAGTATTAGCAGTCTTATCAAAGTTGGACGCATCGAACCGGTTATGGTTCTTAGGGTTGATAAGGAGAAAGGATATATCGATCTCAGTAAACGAAGGGTTTCTGAGGAAGATATTTCGGGTTGTGAGGAGAGGTATAATAAGAGTAAGCTTGTTCATTCAATCATGCGTCATGTTGCTGAAACCATGGGAATTGATCTGGAGGTTAGATAATTTCTCAAATTCCTTTTTTTGTTTTACTTTGGTCCTACAGAAAGTTACTACTATCTCTTTTTAATTTCATATATATGAAGGAATTAATCTGGATATTGGATTTTACATTTTGTTTCGATTTTTTGTATAATTCGTGATAATGGATGGAAAAAATTAATGTAAGGGATGAGGAATTAGCTTGGTTTAGAAGACATGGTATCTAAGTTTAAAATTTGGAATAGTTTAATGAATTTGAATTATTGTAATATCTGTAAATGGGAAATGTGTCAGGTATACAAAGGGAGCAAAACATTTGGTTCAATTTGGAATTTCTATTGAATATGAGGCCTATGGATAGTAGAAATTATTGAAGTGCGAAGCAAATGACTGAGTTAGTATTGTTGATTTGACATTTTCTTGCACTCCCATTCCGAGTTTTGAACTGTGTACTGTCCTAAAGATAAACAATAAATCTAAAGCAGAGTTCATGCGAAATGATTAGGTGGAATTGGTCTGCTTATTTTTATGCAGTATGATGAAACGGAATTCTCTTAGAAGAACTCAGAGAAAGGAAACTGTGGTTTGGCAAAAAATTTAGCTATGAGTCTGGTCCTTTGAGCCATGTCTCTTAGGGGTCATTTGGTGCGAGGGATAAAAAATAATAGTGATGGGATAAAAAAATTGTATCTTATTTGGTTGCCCTGTTTGGGATAACTTATCCCACCATTTATATCATAGTGATGGGATAAGTTATCCCATATACATGGTAGGATAAGTTATCCTAGGATAGCTAAGGATAGCTAACCCCAGGATAACTTATCCTAGGATAACTTGTTCCCAACCAAACGACCCCTTACAGATTAAGGATAGACGTACATGAAAGATCCTCTAAGATTACAGTTGTATGTATATTTATAAAAGAAAAGAAAGAGTTTAAGTTCATGTTTTCCATTTCAGTTTTGTTTGTGGATCCCATCCGATTGATTTCTCTTCTTAGGTGTACATGGCTCTTCTAAGATAACAGTTGTATCATATAAAAGAAAAATTGAGTTTAAGTTTATGTTTTCCATTAAGTTACCTATTTGAAAAAAAAAAAGTTTATGTTTTCCATTATCGGTTTGTTTATGGGTACCATCCAATTGATTTCTCTTCTTAAGAACTCCAGTTTGATACAGAGATGTGTAGAATACATGGATTTGCAAAAAAATATGTTTCACAATTTATTCTGTCACATTATTGTGAAGTTTGGGCGATGTTAACTTTCTATTGATTTAGTTCTTTGGGTAATGCTTTACTTCAAGGACAAGCAAGAACTGGAAGTGTAATCTTTGCTTTTTAGGGAGTTCATAAGTGCAGAAAAACAGTTGATGTTACTGCAATTGGATATCTTCCATGGTCAATGTAGGGTTTCAAGATATTATTTGTGAATTGCATTGAAGGGGGAAGATGCCTTTTCTGCTGGTGTAATTGTCTGGGCCTGCTGGATTGGTGGTGGTATAGAGTGTTGATGAAATTCTAATAAAAGTTATATGAAATTTATCTGGTTTTAGCTAGTCAAGTGTGAACATAGACTTGCTATCACTTTCTTCAATATGGGTATTTTACCAGTTACTTTTCTCTGCCTTACTGCTTTGTAACTGGGAGTGCGTAAATATACTATACTCTATGTAATGCCTTAGGCCTTAGCATGAAGGAGTTTGTTACTTTCATTTGCTCTTTTTCTCGTTTGTTGCCTTTGTTATATGTTGTCTTAAGTGGACTATTCGTCCTTGCATCTCTGATGATTGCTGCCTAAAATTTCACGAAACGGGTGTGACTGTTTTTTTTTTCCATGTGCCCTTGGCCATGCAAACTGGTTTGCATGTTAATTAGAACTTTTGCTGCTTTTGAGGGAATGCCCATTTATCCCCTCTTTTCTTTTCTCTCTGGGGAATGAGTTGCCAGGAACTGCTTTTCCTAAATTTGGTCATGTTCTGTGGGAAATGCAATTACTTGTTGTTTAAGATATAAGAGAATATTCAACATTGTTTCATCAACAACATACCCAGTGAGGTCTGTGGAGGGTGTGGTGTACACAGACCTTACCCCTAGTCCCCTACCTTAGTGGGGGTAGAGAGGAACATTCATTATTGTTTATTGAGAAAAATGCGTATCCATGTAACACTACTGAAATTTTTTCCTCTTCTAAAATCCCTGTCTAGTAGAACTTTGAGTTTTACTCTTTAATTTCTATTAATCACTGGGCATGTTAATTGCAGGACTTGTACATTCATGTAGGTTGGCCTTTATATAGAAAATATGGTCATGCTTTTGAGGTGAGAATTTGTATCGATTTCCAAATATTTCTTTTCCCTCTTCTGATTGGCAAGATTCATCATGAAATTCTTGGTTTTGATTTCTAGGCATTCAAATTGGTTGTCAGTGATCCAGATTCAATACTTAATTCTCTCACTCGTGAAGTCAAAGAAATTGGTCCTGATGGGAAGGAGGTAGGCCTTTTGTCATATCATTTTCTAGGTTTATTTTGTCCAATGATGTCTAATAATATTTATTATCTTATCTTCTCTAGGTAACTAAAGTTGCTCCTGCTTTGTCCGAGGAAGTTAAAGATGCATTGGTAAAGAATATTAGGAGAAGAATGACTCCACAGCCATTGAAGATTCGAGCAGATATTGAGATGAAATGTTTTCAGTTTGATGGTGTTCTTCACATTAAGGTTTGTACATTTGGCATCATCATTTTCATGTTATTATCTATTTCTTTAACCAGTTGGTATCACTTATGCAACAATAACCCAGTGTGTACCCACCTGTGGGGTCTGGAGGTTGCATTTTCTTTATGCTGGTGTTGTTCAATAAAATGATACCACTACCTGTCAAAAGGGGATTTCTTTTCTCTAGTGGTTACATTTTGTTTGTAATGTTAGCCTGTTTTTGATGATTTTTTTCACGTCTGGTGCAGGAAGCTATGCGGAAAGCTGAGGCTGCTGGTAATGATGATTGCCCTGTTAAAATTAAACTTGTTGCTCCTCCAGCATATGTGCTCAATACTCAGACTCTTGACAAGGTAACTAACTGTTTATTGCATATAATTATGGTAGCCTGTTTTACTTGAGTAAAATGCTTTTAGTCTTCACCTTTTAAAAATATCAGTTTGATTTGTGCTTGGGACTTTTTATTGTTCTGAGGACATTATGGTCAAGCAAATGCAGTATATGTTTGTTCCAGTTTAAAGGTACATTATTTATTTATATAGACTGCTTGTTATGTGCAATTACCTCCTTCACCTTATTTTTGCTTAGGAGACTCTTTTTCTCTTGGCTCTCTACTTTATCTTAGCTGTTGCATATCCAATTCTTGTTTTATGAGTAATGCTTCCACTTACCTATTACAGTTTTATGGTCAAACAAGAAGGATGTCTGTTTGGATAATACTCACTGCTGTTGTTTTCTAGTACGCTCTAGCTGGATCCCTTATGCTTAGTATGATCCTTCAATGACCACCTCTTCTATTTCGTTTTTTTTTTCTCCCCAGTCTTCTCCACCACAGGATGCTTCCGAAAAATCTTTTGGCTCTCTTTGTTTTTCCTGTGCTTATTTTCAAGTTAGGTGGTGAATGAATATCAACTTGACAGGATCATACTTTTGACTGTCATTTCTCTCTCAAGTGTGCTGTCACCTTTCAATGTGTTTTCCTTGTCTCACGCATCAACCATAGTTAATGTTAAAGGCTTAAAGATACTTCTAGGATTAATCTTTTATGTTGCTCACTGCTGGAAAGTGAAAAAAAGGATGGAAAATTACTTCGGTGGGCAATCGTTGAGCATAGTTCCTTCAAAAAATTCCAATTTGAGGAGAATGAACCTTCCTAAAAATCGTAAGAGTAACGCAATCAATTCCCACTAGTTTCTTAACTGGTCAGAACTCACAAGTATAATCAGCTTAATCTTATATGCTAGACTAGGGGTGGGCATGATATGGGAAAACTTCAGTTCATGTAATTTTGGTTTTTGATTATTAAAAGTACTATACCATTACAATACCTAATTGATTCGGTATTAAAAATACTTCTATTGTTGATCAATTACAATAAAAGCGCATTTCAATCAGGATAGAGTAGTCAAAGTACCAATGTCTAAATAAATCATTTGTGTTATACTATTTTATATATTTTCTAATATTATAATAATATATATGGATTTTATATTTAACTATATACTTCGGTACGGTATTTGGTATTTCGGTATTTTTTAATAAATACCGTACCAAAATTTGAGTTGAGGGTTTATTGGAAACAACCCCTACCCCACAACGGTAGGGGTAAGGTTTGTGTACACCCTCCCTGACCCCATTTGTGGGACTATTACTGGGTATGTTGTTGTACCGAATACCAACAAATTTTAAAATGCTTACCAAAACCATAATACCGAAATGCAGTATCCTCAGTTTTGGTATGGTTATTTGGTATCTAGTGTACCATGCACACCCCTATGCTAGACTACTTCCAGCTGTTATCACTTACCAGGCTTCCACATTATGCCATTCTTATTATTATTTCTTGTCCCTAAAATTTATAATTTCAAAGGAAATTCAATTTGTTAGATTACAGATTCTATTTTATTTCTTTTGGCAGGAGCAAGGCATAGCAATCCTTACTAAAGCAATTGCAGCTTGCACCGAGGAAATAGAGCGTCACAAAGGAAAACTTGCTGTCAAGGAGGCTCCAAGAGCGGTGAGCTACCTTTTTTTGTTTTTTTAAATATGAGTGCTTTTTTATTTTCATCATAATTGTGGAATGTGTTTCTTCGTACCTTTGAGAGACCTTAATTTGATAAATGCCATAGATTAATGGGGATATGAGATTGAGATGTGAAATTTGAGACCAGATTAGCCATAACACATATTGTTGGAAAATCTCTTAATAATCATGTTATTGTTGGGGCAAGAAGCAGGGGGTTCTGTATCACAGATGCCATACTTGATTATTATGTTTACTTTGAAATTACTTCCGAACTAGTATAGCATGGTCCTGGATACATATATGTGGATGAAAATATGTATATATAATTGAATAAAGTGCTCCTTCGATTTGTCTCTCTTTGCAAGGCACTGCTAGTGCTCCGGATGCTGACTTATTGAGACTGTCGTCATATAAGTTGATTCTAAAATCTCTAATTTGGTTTTGATTGCAATAGTATGTGGATGTATACATGGGCAAACGTTTTACTGTTAATAAAGGTCCAATCCTGATAATTTTAAATTATTAAGGACTTGTTTTAGGTTTTGAATAAAACACTAATTGGGGAGAATTACATTATTCAACATATCAGTTATAACTGAATATTGTGCGAGTTAGACCCCGTACATGGTCCTAGGAGAGTTTTGGAACATTGAATTGACTGGGGAATGGAACAATCTAATAAGGAACAAGATTAAAAGAAATGTATACATTCTCTGGCTATCTTTTTTTTTTATTACTTTTCTTGCTTTCTGCATCTTGCTCTGTTATTCTTATTTCTTCTATGGTGATTCTGATGTGACTTGTCTTTTCAGGTGAGTGAACGGGAAGACAAATTGCTTGCTGAACAGATGGCTAAGCTCGGTCGTGAAAATGAGGAGATCAGTGGTGATGAAGATAGTGAAGAGGAGGAAGATACAGGGATGGGAGAAATTGACGTGGAGAACTCAGGAACTGGAATTAGAGAGTAAAAATTGCGGCTTGTTTGAACTTGGATAGCACATTCTTCACAGATGCAGCTCCTACAGAACCTACCTCACCTTTTTTTCTTTTCCTTTATTAGCCCTTAGTTTACTTCGGCAATTTTCCTTGACAAGCATTTAGTTTTTACATAAAATCAATCTTGCAATTTAAGTTTGTGCGGCTGTTTGATAATTCCAATCTTATTATACATTTTGCAATGAGAATGAACAACTCTACACCTTGTCATCTCAATTCTTTTTCTGTCACAAGTATATTTTGGAACAGCTATTCCAGATAGGCGGGATTAATGTTGAGCAATGGTTATGATAGAGCTAGTGAATGGAAAGCGTCAGTTTGTCGTATTTTTGAGAAGCTTAGAAAGTCCTGCAATGTGTTATTATCTAACTGATGAAGGCATTGAGATATCGTTTGTAGTAGAAAATTCTGCTTCTACTGCTTCTTCCTGCATATGCTCCACTAGTGTAGCAAATTAAGCTCAAGCAGGTGCCAGTGAACTAGGTTCGCTAGACAAGGTTCGTTTATATTTTAGCTCAGTTCAGCTTGCCTCATCGGTTCTGGTTGTAACTTGGTTTGTCCAGGTTTCGATTAAAGTTTGGTTAGACTCAGTTTGGCTTGAATAAAATAAAGCCAGTTTGACTCAGTTTGGCTTGAATAAAATAAAGCCAGTTTGACTGAGCTTGAGATGAGACTAAATGGAATCACATGATTAGTGAGGATCCATACAGCTAATTAGGTTGGGTTTTTGTTGTGCGACTGTGGAAGTTAAATTTGATGTTAAATATTTATTAAACTCTATTTGGATTTGACTACTTCCGTAAAAATTTGAAGTAAAAAAAAATTATAAATCAATCTCATTTGAATCTAAACACTATTAAGTAGTTTTTATATTTTTCCTAATCAGATAGTAGTTTATGTGCATCAACTTTTCTGAAGTTGTAACACTACACTCGATAGCAAAAGCTACAAAGACTTTTCGCCTTTGCTCCAGATGTGTTTTACCATACCAAATCTGGTCTCTAGCTCGACCCAAATTGGTATCGTAGCAAGCTTATTGAGTTTGGTTTGGCTCGGGCTCTTACTCAACTTGATATTGTAGTAAGCTTGGTTGCTCGAAGCATAGGCCTATTTAATATATCATCATTTGGAATTGTTTGTGATTTGGTTACTATATATCAAAGCTTCTACAAGCTCATTTTCTCTTTCCTCAAGAGGCATATTTTCGTTTCATAGCAGTTTGGTTTCATCCTTCTCTGAGTCCTTTCCTTTTGTGCTTCTTTGCTCAAGGGGAGAGAGAGCGTGGTTGTTTCTCATTTGATCTGTCTTTGTTTCAGGGGTTAGTTGCAGGCTAAAGTTTCACCACTATAGTAGCGGCTAGCTCACCAACTGATAGAAATGCTGCTTCAGCAGAAGAAAAAAGCAGCTACATTCTAAAGAAAAGCAACAAGCAGAATTTACTACACTTTGCTAATGACAAAAGTAAAGACACTAGCTTCAAAGCCACTCCAATGTAACTTCCATATATGATCGGTGTCTCTTTCAGGACCTAAGGAGTCATTTGTGCAAAATATTGAACACGAGGCTCAGGTCTTTGCACTAGAGTGCAGTATCCTTGTCACTCTCTCAGTCGCTTGAACTCAAAAGCTGATATTTCCAGATAGCGAACGTGATAGGGTCCTTTACAAGATGCAGAATTCACAGTAAACACCATCTTTAAATTCCTAATCTTTTCATCAGGTTCTTTCTAGACTAGTACATGCTATATAGGATTCACTAGAATGAAGATAGTAACCTATGCTCAAATTTTCAGTCATTCCATCACTTACTCTGTTCTTTTGTAAGTTCGTCTCTGGTGACATCTATGATACTCTTACTCTTCTCTTCCCTTGTGGGCTAATGATTGTCAATCTAACTGAAATGTGAGGCAATCACTTATGGTAGCGTTAGCAAGAATGGTATCAGCATTTTAATGACATCAAGTCTCCGGATAATAATAAAACCACCAGCTACTTCCCAAATGAGATGTGATGGAACTGGAGGCTGTAACCACTTCTCCATCAGTGAGGATTTGAGGAAACAAATCTTGAAGGTTTATTGATATCCAGAAGGCAAGAAAGACTTTATCCAGAGTTCAATCACATACCAAACAAGAAATACCAGCAAATAATCAATGTAAGTTGATTTTCCTGGCATTTCACATTCTTATTGAACCATAAAACTTGCATTACAAGAACACAAATTGCTTACATTTAATACTGGGACATGAGTTAGGGGATCAAATCAACTGATGCTATACACTACAATAGGGTCACAAGGAAAGGAATGATTGTGGGAATGGATCATTTAACTTATAAAAAGGGCTCCCCAAACGGTGTCATAATTCACAAAGCTGAAAATGAACAAATACTGCTTGAAGTGTCGTTCATAAGCGTTCCATTGCCAGCTGAAACGATCCGGGAATAGCAAGCAACTTCATCCCTATAAGAATAAGTTTGTTGAGTGGTGGCACCACCAGATAGAACATCATGATCTTGAACGACCATCCAACCATTGCATTTCTGCCGATTTATCGAGGAGATTGATAAATCCCCAATGGACTTCCTCTCCCTCCATTCATGGTCTAGGTCAGTAAGCATCAAGCTTGTATCATTCTCTGATGAAGGCGAATTCTTAGTGGTCATACTAAGTGGATATGTCTTTTTCGTAGTGGTCCGAGAAATCGTGATACCTGTATCAGACAGTACACTTACTATAGTCTCTTCTCTCACATTCTGTCTTACCCTTTTTTCAGTACCATTAAGATAGAACTTTATCTTATTCTTAAATTTCACTTCTCTGGAAACTATTGTGGTTAAATTTCCTGAAGTTGAATTCACCCACCCTGAAACCTTGCTCTTCCTCTTCATCTCAATCTCACATGACCCATCAAGTCCTCGAAAGCTTGACGATCGCTCAATGTTAAACTTAGGAGTACCATAATCAGGAACTTTAGTCTGAACTTCACATGGCAATGCGCAATTATCTACCCATAGATGCAAATTCCCATCCACTAACCAAAATGGGATACTATCCGCCACTCCAAGACTCAAAAAGTGGGATTTATCATCAAGCAAAATCCCCAAAAATGGCGTTAAATCAATATCATAAGAAGGAAGATCAAAGGCACCAATTGAAACCACTGGTTCCCAGAACAAAGGATTGATTCCTCCTGTGAAAACCACCGGAAATGGTACCAAAGATCCCACCAAATTCCCATCTATCTTCAACAAAACCTCCCTATACGCTCCATGTCCTCTCTTTGTGGTCAAATTATTCATCTTTATATATGAATCCGGCGGATTAGAGTACCAAAACTCATCATTCCCATGAAACGATACATAAATCTCCATCACAGCTTTATAAGTATTCCTAGGAATCACAACATTTTGCCCATACGATCCCGATTCACTCTCAATTCGAAACCAAAGCTCATTATCTCCATTAGCCGATACAGGCAATATCAAATCCGCTGGTCTGTCATCTGAACCCAGCAAACTTCCCATTTTGCTCGCTCCCATTGAAATCAGATTATCAACATAATCATCCAATTGAACCCCCGTAACATTCTTAGCATCATAGTATAAAAAAGTAACATTCACATGATACACACCAGTAAAAATATCATTAACCAGATTTTCCAGCATAACAGAAAGAGTAATATTCTCCTTAACAAGAATCGAACTGTACTTGGTGACATCTTTCGCAACAGTCCAGTAAATTCCGTCATCGTTGGGCTCAGCAGTGCTGGTACGGAGAAGCTCAGCGCCGTCTAACCAAACGGCGGCAATACGGTCATACTGTTCGCCTTTGCAAGATGCTTTGAACTGGAGAACCACATGGGTCCATGAGCAATTGAAGGGAGAGGAGTAAGGGACGGAGACAGGTGGAAGGCCATATGTGTTACCGAAGTTGTGGGTGAATGAGAGATGAGAACAAGATGGAGTGAGGTTAGTGAAGGGTAATGGGTGAGTGATTTCGATGTATGGATGTGGATTACTGGTGTGGGGAAGATTGTGTTTGAGGAAATGGGAATCGTGGTGGGGTAGTGAAGAAGAAAATGGGGCAATGAAGTTGAAGATGAAGAAGAAGAGAATAATAGTATCAATGGAGGTGCGCATTTTGGTAGCAAATGAAGGAATCTGTAGAGTTTGGGTTAGCACGAGAGAAAGGGCCGAAGCTAAATTAGGGGTTTGACTTCTACATCACTTTCAACAGTCCTACTTATACGCAAAGGCAGTAGCTCACATGTCCAAGTTTTTAACTAATAGAGCAAATATATAACTTTTTATTTATTGCTATGACTCGTTTTTTTCATAGACGAGTCTTATTATTTGACCAATGTAGAACTTCAAAGATTTGTTGGAAAGACGGAAAATTTATACTTTGTTCATTACTTGAATCGCCTGATATTATACATATATTCATTAGTTGTACATCTACATAGCCAAAAATCAAGATACGGGAGATGGAGAATTTGAAGGAATTACAGAAAGCACTGCACCCTCATCAACAAGTAGTTGCGTTATTTCTTCATAACCCAAAAATTTAGAAACAGAAAGTGGAGTGGCACCTTTCTTGTTCTTGGCATTTACATTGGCTCCTCTGTTCAGCAGCACTTCTACCGTCTGTGCACATCCGCCTTCAACTGCCATTTGCAGCGGAGTGTGACCTTCTATGTCCTGACATTCCAAGTCGGCTCCAAATTCAGCCAATATCATTACTGCGTCTTTTTTTCCTTTAATAGCTGCCATGTGAAGTGCTGCTAGACCATATTGATCGCGGAAGTTGGTGGTTGCTCCCTTTTCGAGAAGAGTCTCGAGTAGCTGAAGGTCTCCACGCCTTGCTGCATGTAGAACTGCTTCTCCTCTTTCGAGTATTGTAACGACTACCCCCTGATAATATTACACATGAAATTTTGAAATTGTTTTACGATATTTCCAGAAAGGTCACTATAATTGCAATGAAACTAGACTTTATACACATGATAGACTGGTAAATTTTGGGGCAGGCCAAATAGATTAAGGGGTGATAGACAGGGTAAATACTGGATTCATCTATGCACCATACCGTTTACGGAAGAGGCTCCTCTCCAGTTTCCCGCAGTGTTATTTCATATAATTGGCATGTGTCCATTTAATTCTTTAATGGATTAGATTAAATTTTTGACCAAATATCATTAACCATGGTTATTAGTAATTCTCTCTCCTCTCATCCCTTTCTCAATCAGCAAAAGAAACACTTCTTCCCCTCCAAAACTCTCCGAAAAACAGAGCAATCAAACAATTGAAAATTAAAATTACATCAATATTTAAATGTTTTTACATTTACATATGAACAACTAGGGAGAGTCTCAAAAGAGAAAGACTGAAATGGAGTGATTAGCCCCAATTAAAGATTACAGTTATAAATACCACAAGAAAAGAAGACCCAAAATTAAATGGAGAATTTCACCAGAAAAAAAAAATATATGAAAAAATATTTTCCTACCTATTTTTCGTGCCCTTTCTAGATCCTTTAGTTGGCATTTGCAGAAACTCCAAATTGAAAAAATTAATGTTACGAAGAAGACGATAGAGTTTTGTTGATCACCATTGTGACCAAGCTTTAAAGAAGTAGTCTCATGGGTTGGATTTTTTAAATTTTATAACCCAAGTTCATCCTTTGAATTTTGTCTTCTTTTATCACGGTGTGAAAATAATGGAAAGAAAAAGTGATTTGTTGTTAACAAATCAAATTCTTTGCTGATTGAGAAAAGGTTTCTTGCAGAATTAAGTGAGAAAGAAAGAGACGAGAGAGGAGAGAGAAAGAGAAATAGTAATAACCATGGTTCAAAGAAGGAAAAGAACGGACTAAAGCGAGGAGTTCATTGGCCATACATAGTTAAGGAGGATGGGGGTCAACCTCTTTCATGACCCATGGCCCCAATGTGTCACTTGGTTAGCATTTGTAGAACAAAATAAGTAGGGCTGGTTTTTCAATAAGGAAAGAGACAGGGGAGGGGGAGTTGGCTGTAATTAAGACAATTCGAATGGTTAATGATATTTGATCAAGAAAATTAATCTGATCCATTAAAAATTAAATGAACACATGTCAACTATACAAGATAGCATTGCGGGAAATTAGAGAGATCATCACTGGAGAGGAGCCTCTTCCACCGTTTACACCCTAGTTTGAATTTCATCATTAGAGCATTTAGAAAAAGAAAAATGCATGTATTTGGGACAATAACTTAGATAAGAAGGTAAGTAACTCATTTTTAATCTAAAATGCAGCCTGAGATCCAACCATTCTTCAATAACTTCATTTTCAAGAAATTAAGTTGGCACCTCGATAATTACTAGATTATTACTCCCTTCCTTTCATCTCTTATCATCTATTCTACAAATAGCGACATCTTTTGTATTTGAAAAATTGAAATTTTGAACTTCCCATTTACGGCAATAACATGTGTTATAGTCATTGAAGTGTCAAGACACACTTCTAAGTTCTAGTAATAATGCAGTAATGTTTTTGTTTTTTTCTCCTTGAATTTCTGTCTTGTCAAATGCTCCGTTTCGTCCCATATCATATGTGATTATTGAATTTTTTTTCATAATTCAAATTAAGTGAACTGTTGATTTTATTTTTTTTAATATAATAGAGAAATAAGTAATACTCCCTTTGTTTCAAAAAGAGTGACATCCTTTCATTTTTAGTCTGTTTCAAAAGAATGATTTTTTTTTTGATAATATTTTAATTTCAACTTTTCACGTGGCATATTTAAGATTAAAGGACAATTTTGTACATTTGATATAGTTTTAATTTAAGACCACAATATTCAAAAACCTTCTTTATTTTCTTAAACTTTGTGTCAAATCGAACTACACCATTCTTTGTGAAACGGAGGGAGTAACTATTTTTCTTAATGAATATGTCGAGAAAATGACATAAATGGTCCCTAAACTATCCTAGTAGGTCTAAAATAGTCCCTTAACTATACAGTTAACGGATATGGTCCTTTAACTATCCACTCTTCTGTCAAATTTGGTTTCCATCCACTTTTTTAAAAACTGTTAGTTAACACCGTTAAGTCAATCTGTCTCCTTTTTTTTTCCACTTCTTTTTCTTCATTATCTGTTAACGGTGTTAACTAACGGTTTTTTAAAAAAGTGGATGAAAACCAAACTTGACAAAAAGGTAGATAGTTAAAGGACCATATCCGTCAACTGTATAGTTAAGAGATTATTTTAGATCTACTAGAATAGTTTAGGGACCATTTATGACATTTGCTCGAATATGTCACATCCAAATAATTCAATTAATATGAACGAGTATGAAGTGTCAAGATGAAACTAAAAAAATTGGGGGCGTGGGACTTACATGTCCCTTAGCTCTGGCGATATCAAGAGCTGAACGCCCAAGATGCAATTCAGTGAGAGTAGGGTCAGCACCCATTTCAACAAGCATCTTCACCATTTGACAGTCGCCATTAGCAGCAGCTCTGAACAAAGCCGTTCGACCATCTTTGCTTCTCGCATCCACTTGCGCACCTGCACCTATCAACGCCTTACCACTTTCCAATAACCCTTTACTCGCTGCTAAATGTAACGGCGTTCTTCCCTCTTTGTCTCTGCTATCCAACCACCTGCACCCTCCGTTCACTCTCAATAACCTCTCAATCTCTTCCCTCCGGTCATTCGCGACGGCGATATGTAACGCCGTCCAACCCTTTGACACCCATTTAACGTCGTTTGGTTCAGTACATGCGTCCACCTTCAGTCCACCTTCAATCAAAATATTCACCATGTCGTTGTTATTATTAGGTAGCTGCTTTGCTATTCGGAAGAGTGACTCTGCTTCTCGGGTCGAAAACTCGGTGAAAATGGATCGCTGCCGTTTGATAATATTTCTGACGGAATCACAATCTCCGTTACTCACGGCATGGCGGAGAAGAAAAGGACCTACGAAAACCACCTTGAGTTTTATGTCATGAGTTGAACGATGCCCAATTGACTTGAACCAGGAGTTAACGATTTCGGATCGAGTCGACTCAGAAGATGAGTTGTGTTCGAGTTCGAGTTCTGACGCTATTGCAGTTCTAACGAGGAAGCGATCAGAAGGGGAGCGAGGGAAAGTGGGAGGGATTTGGGGTTGGGGCTTGAGAATCACTTGGAAAGAGGTTGAAGATAATGGTGCTATTAGGCCACTGGGTGGATTGACAAGGAATTTGTGAGGAGAAGAAGTTTGAACTTTGAATGCTATTGGATAGGCTGCAGTAAGTGATCTGAGGTTCACTGTGGCTCGGCATTTGCAGCCTAGTGCAAAGTCTATTCCTATTTCTGGTTCTGATACTTCCACCAATTTCTCCATCAATGATAATTTATGCTCCAATTTTGAAAGGGAATATGATTTCAAGATTCAAATTTCAAGATTGATACAGGGATATTACACAGACGTCGGGTTATATACATACAAAAACGATGCATGTGATACTAAATAATGGGTACATGTGATTTCGTGGGGACCACACACAAGAGGTTGAAGAAAAACACAAAATCGGACAAAGAGGTAACACTCTTTGTTTTGACAATACGAAATGCAAGCCCTACCACTCTATTATACTTCCTCCGTTTCATTTTTACTTGTTCATTTTAGCAAATGAAGAGAAGTTTATTATTTTCGTCCAATGCTATACTAATCATTAAGTAACTACATAAAGTAATAGTAATCAAATTTAAATTTTTATAGTCAAACGAAGTTAAAAGATGCATTAGTCAAAAATATTAGGAGAAGATTGACTCCACATCCCTTGAAGATTCATGGAGATATAGAGATGAAATGTTTTCAGTTTGATGGCGCTCTTCATAGCATCATCATTTTCATGTTATTATCTATTCTTGAACCAGTTGTTATCACTTGTAGAGGTTGCATTTTCTTAACGCTGGTGTAGTTCAATAAAATGATACCATTACTTATCAAAAAGGGGATTTTTTTTCTCTAGAGGTTACATATTGTTTGTAATGTTAGCCTTTCTTTGATAATCTTTTTTACGTTAATTGAACTTGTTGCTCCTCTAGCACATGTGCTCAATACTCAATATGATTTGCTTCTCTCATGCATTAACTATAGTCAAATGTTAAAGATACTTCTTAGGATTAATCTTATATATTGCATCATTGCTGGAAAGTAAAATAGAGAATGGGAAAATACTTTAGTGGACAATCGTTGAGCATAGTTCCTTCCAAAAAATCTAGTTTGAGGGGAATGAACCTTCTTTAAAATCTTAAAGAGTAAAGAATAATGCAAACAATTTACACTAGTTTCTTAATTGATCACAAGTATAAGCAACTAAATTTTATTTGCTAGATCACTCCAGCTGTTATCACCTATCACATTATTATTATTGCTGGTCTCTAAAATTTATAATTTCAAAGAAATCCAACTTGTTAGATTACAGATTCTATTTTATTTCTTTTGACAGGAGGACATAACAAGCCTTACTAAATCAGTTGCAGTGAGGAAATAGAGCATCACAAAGAAAACTTACTGTCAAGGAGGCTCCAAGAGGAGTGAGCGACCTTTTTTTATTTTTATTATGGGATTTTAAATTTTCATCATAATGGTGGAATGTGCTTCTTGTTTTATTGAGAGACCTTAATTTGATAAATGCCATACTTTAGTGGGGATATGAGACTAAGAATTGTGAAATTTGAGACTAGATTAACCATAACACATGTTGTTGGTTAATCTATTAATAATCATGTAATGGTTTAGCCAAAAGTTAGAGGGTTCTATCTCACAAATGTCATACTTGATTAGCGTTTTTTTCTTTGAAAGTACTTCCAATCTACTAGAACAGCATGGTCCTTGATACATACATGTGGTTGGTAATATGTATGTTCAACTGAATAAAGCGCTCCTTCGATTTGTCTCTCTTTGCAAGGCGCTGCTAGACGCTAGTATCTGGAGTCTTGATGCTTACTAATTGAGACCATTGTCATGTAAGTTCGTTCTAAAATCTCTAATTTGGTTTTGATTGCAATAGTATGGATGTACATGGTCAAGAGTTTAACAATTAATAAAAGGGACTTCCAATCCTGATTATTTTGAATTGTAACAGACTTGTTTTAGGTTTTCAAATAAAATACTACTCCTTCCATTTCAAATTGCGTGACCTGTTGTGACTTAGCACGGAGTTTAGAAAGTAAAAAGCACTTTTGAATCTTGTGGTCTAAAATTAAAGATCTGTCAAATGTACCAAAATGTCCTTTAATCTTGTGGTTTTAAACATGACATGTGGTTGAAATAAAAATTGCTAAAAAAGGAACGGGTCATTCTTCTTGAAACGAACTAAAAAGGAAAGTAGGTCAAACAAATTGAAACGGAGGGAGTATTAAATAATTGGGGAGAACTACATTATTCAGCTTATCAATTAGAACAGGAACTTGTGTGAGTTAGACCCTGTACATGTTCCTAGGAGAGTTTTGGAACATTGGATTCTCGAAATGGATTGACTGGAATTGAACACTTCAATAAGGAACAAAATTAAAAGAAATGTATGCATCTCTGGCTATCTTCTTTTCTTTTCTTGCTTTCTGTTTTTTCGCTCTGTTATCTTATATCTTCTGTGGTGATTCTAATGTGGCGTATCTGTTCAGATGAGTGAGCAGGAAGACAAATTGACTGACGAAAAGATGGCTAAGCTCAGCCGTGAAAATGAGGAGATCAGTGGTGATGAAGATAGTGAAGAGGAGGAAGATACGTACAGGGATGGGAGAGATTGATGTGGAGAGCTCAGGAACTTGAATTAGAGTGTAAAAACTGCATCTTGTTTGGACTTGGATAACACATTTTTCATAGATGCATTTTCTTAATGCTGGTGTAGTTCACTACAATGATATCATTACCTATTTAAACAGGGATTTTTTTTTTACTAGAGGTTACATATTATTTGTAATGTTTGCCTTTTTAATGATCTTTTTGATGTCTGGTGCAGGAAGCTATGCGTAAATCTGAAGCTGCTGGTAATGGTGATTGCCCAGTTAAAAATAAACTTGTTGCTCATCCTGCATATGTTCTCAATACTCGAGACTCTTGACATGGTAACCAACTATTTGTTGCATATAATTATGGTAGCCTGTTTTACTTGAGTAAAATGTTTTTTGTCGTCACCTTTTAAAAATATCAGTTTGATTTGTGCTTGTGCTCTTTTTATTGTTTTGAGGACATTTTGGTCAAGTACATGCAGTATATGTTAGTTTTGGCTTAAACATACATCATTTTATTTATTTAGATAGACTGCTTGTTAAATGCTATTACCTCCTTCACCTTGATTTTGCTTAGGAGACTCTTTTTCCTCTTAGCTCTCTACTTCATCTCAGCTGTTGCATATCAAATCTTATTTAACGAGTAATGCTTCCACTTACCTATTGCAGTTTTATGGTCAAACAAGAACGATGTCTATCTGGATAATACTTATTACTGTTGTTTCCTAGGATGCTCTATCTGGATCCCTTTTGTTTACGATGATCCTTCAAAGACAACCTCTTCTATGTAATTTTCTCCCCAGTCCCCTCCTGTTACGACCTAAAAGCCAAGGTCATGATGGCACACACCCCGATAACCCCAAAATTGGTGTGTAAGCCCAATGAAATGACACATACAAGACTTCCAAAGGGAAGTCAGGCCACAACCGAAAAGAAACAACAAAGAAGATCCCAAAACTTGGTAGCATAAGTATAAGGAGCATCTTATACATTTCTAGAATCTGGAATACATTTCAAGTATTTGAAAAGAAATTAAAGACTGTAAATGATAGATGGAGATCAATAGCGATCCGAAAAGTAGGATCTCACCACAACTCTGAAAGAGAAGAAATCGCTAGATCCAATCAATTGCTACGAAGATCACCCTGACTAGGATCTACATTAAAAGGATAACAAAAGTAGGGGTGAGTGCAATCCACATGTACTCAGTAGGTTAGACCGACTGAGTATAAGCAACTAATCAAACTTAAGAAATAAATTTTGAAACACTTCCACTTGCACACATAAATGTCTCTTTTAAGCATCAATCAAAGATATAAGCTAGGATTAAGTTTGCAACCTTAATCCATAAATTAACCTCATGTTAAATAGCTCAAATCCATGATTATATAGTAGAAAACAGCGCAAGACACTAGACCCACTAAATTAAATTAACATCCAACTCCATAATCACATCCCTAGAATCGGGGTTTTAGTTTACATCATAAAACGAAAAGAAATTATATCCATTATGCTTTCAGCCATTAAAATGTTGATAATCAACAATAATCTTCAACACCACTTTGAATTTAACCCTTAAAGTAAGAGAAAAGTAGAAATAGTCTATTTCTCCCTACGAAAAGCTAGAATGGGTAAAAGATAAAAGTTCAGCTGTCAAAAAGATACATTTTCTCTCTCCTTTGAGCTATTTATAATTTCCCCAAAAATTAGTTTGAAATTCCATGTGCTACCTTATCGGTTACATTAGTTGGGCTCGCCTACATGATACGGCTAATTCATGTTCTGTTCTTCAGCTCACCCTTTCTTGGTTTCAGGCTTCAGGTGTTTGAACCTCAGTTGGCGAACTCGATTGAGTCAGCCTTTCACATTCAACAAATTGCCGATTACCACCTTTACTCACCCATTCAGCCTTCATTTTAACTCAGTAGTCTCTCACTTTCGGCGATGGAGCGGTTAGCGCGCTCAATTACTTTGGTGAATCATCATTTACACTTTGCATCGTTGACTTGCCTTGAATATTTTCAGAAGTGAACAATGTCACTTTAGGCGAGGTCCAAACCTATTAGGCGACCCCTCCATTGTGATAGGCGATCCTTAGCAGGGCGTTTACCCTCTCTTCAATGTTTTTGGCCTCTTTTCACAGATTCATCCTTGTCTTGTCTTTTAACCTTCATAGCATATGAAACATCGAAATATCATCAGATAAGGACATAAATAGGCACTGAGGACACTATTTGTTGAACTAAAAAGTCCTCAATTGAGTCAAAATTTCAGACTTATTAGTTCCCACCATCCAATGGGAACCAATACATTTTAGTGACGGTGAATTATGTGTCTAAGTGGGTTGAGGCTGTAGCTCTACCCTCCAATTATTCAAAGGTTGTTATTAGGCTTATGAAAAAACACATTCACCAGATTTAGGACTTTAAAAGCTATTATCAGTGTTGGAGGGAAACACTTCATAAATCAATTGGTGATGAGAAATCTATTGGCTAAGTATGAGCTTCGCCATAAGGTGGCTACAACTTACCACCCGCAGACTAGTGGCCAAGTGGAGGTATCAAACAAAGAAGTGAAGCAGATCCTGCTTGATGATGCACTATGGGCATACAAAACACCAATAGGGACTTCTCCCTATCTCATTGTGTTTGGTAAGGTTTACTATCTTCCGGCAGAGTTAGAACACCAAGCGTATTGGGCAATCAAGAAGCTGAATCTTTACCCTGAGTTGGCCAGTAAGAAGAGGATAGGGCAACTGCATGAACTTGAGGAGTTTAGGCTCCAACTTAAGAATGCCAAACTATATAAAGAGAAGACGAAGAGGTGGCACGACAAGCACATCGTCCCTCACATTTTTGACCTTGGCCAGTAAGTCCTACTCTTCAACTCTCGACTAAAGTTGTTTCCTAGAAAACTAAGGTCTAAGTGAAGTGGGTCATTCGAAGTGGGGAGGATGATGTAACGTGGTGATGTGGTGCTAAGGAATAAAGACAAGAGGTCCACGTTTTTGGTGAATGGACAGCTTGTCAAATATTACTTCAGGAATGATTGGGATCAAGATCAAGAAACACTTGGGTTGAATGATGAGTAATTCACGAGCTGGGTCGAGCTGCGACGTTAAACTAGGCGCTACATGGGAGGCAACTTGTGACCTGGTGTATTAGATGATGTTTTGTTTTGTTTTCTTAATTTTGATTTTTAGGATTTAGTTTAGCTTTTCAGTTGATTGTAATGGTTAGGAGCTCTATAAAAAAAATGAAAAAAAAGAAAAGAAAAGAAGAGTCGAGCCACAACAAAAAATAAGGCGTTGGATGTGTGAGAAATATAGGAAAATAATATTATTCAATTGTTGTATCTACATTATTACGTAGAGACCCTATTTATAGACACTACAATAGACTCCTTTTCCAAATAGGACACTACAATACAATCATTTTTTAAGTAGGACACTATATACTTTTACTATTACTATTCATATTCCTATTCTAAGTAGGATTGTATATACCTATTACTATTCTAACACCCCCCCTTCAAGCTAGTGCATACAAATCATATGTATCTATCTAGCTTGTTACAAATGTAATTAATACGAGGACCGATAAGGGGCCGGATGAGATATCTTCAAGTTGATTGCTTGACTTCACAAAATTGACAGTCAATCTCTATGTGCTTAGTCTTCTCATAAAATACTAGATTTGATGCATAATGTCGGTCAATCTCAATGTGCTTGGTCTTCTCATGAAATACTGAATTTGATGCATACTGTCGATAAAACATAGAGTGATAAAATTACAGTGTTGAACTTCCCAAACCAAGCTTGCAAAGATTGTTTCAGACCATAGAGTGACTTACGCAATCGACATACAAGGCTAGTAGACTCCCCTGAGCAACAAAACTAGGTGGTTGCTCCATATAGATTTCTTCACAATGCAGCGGTAGCCGAAAAGTTCTCAGAATCTAGTATAAAGTATATGGATCATGTTGGAATCAATAGATGAGTCAATATTAAACTGGTCAAAACATGGTCATACGTCGGAGTATTAGATTTGATGGTTGAAAGTAGTCACAATCTAAGAAATAAAATTATATGGGTGGGGTCAAAATGATGTCACGACCCTACTTAAAAAGAGAAATTATATGGATAGGGTTAGAATGATGGCACAACCCTACGTAAATCAGATTTGAGGAATCACCGGAAAGACGAGTGAAACTACGCAAATCAAATATGAGGAGTCACCAAAAAGACACACGGTGCTATGCAAATAAGATATGAGAAAGTGTTTCGGAAAAATCCATGGTACTACGCAAATTAAATATGAAAAGTAGTATGGAGAAATGCATGGTTCTACACAAATCAAATATTGAAAAAAAGTAGTCACCAGAAGGATGGAACGGTGCTATACATATAGGAAATTAATTATGAAAAAGTAGTCACCAAAAAGATGGTACGATGCTACATAAATTAAATATGAAAAAGTAGTCACCGAAAAGATGATACGGTGCTACACAAATTAGATATAAGATAGTAGTCATCGAAAAGATACACGGTGACCCAACTTTTGCTAACATAATCGTTGGCCTGACGGACGACATAAATGAGTAATAACCACCCGCCAGCACCGAAAGATTTTTGATTCTCTACCAAGATAGGCTCTAATACCATGTGAGAAATATAGGAAAACAATATTATTGAATTATTGTATCTACATTATTACATAGAAACCCTATTTATAGACACTACAATAGACTCCTTTTCCAACTAAGACACAACAATACAATCCTTTTCTAAGTAGCTAGGACACTAAATACTATTCCTATTACTATTACTATTCCTATTCATATTCTAAGTAGGATTGTATATACCTATTAATAGGATGTGAGGCAACCCATTTTCTTTCTAACTTTTTGTTGTGTTTGCTTCAATTGTAGGGATGATAGGACTATAATTGAAGAATTCAGGCAAGTACCCATTTGAACTAGAAAAAAACAGAAAAAGAAGAAGAAGAGGAGAATGTTCGTGTCGAAACAGTGGAGTCCGTAGTGACTCTGTGTCGCGTACCTAAGGGGCAAATTCAATTTCGATGGGATTTAATTTCCTCTTCCAAACAGGGAAGTCCGTATCAAATCTGTATCATGTACCTGGAGAGGAATTTTCCTTTTTGATGAGAATTAACTGCCTAACAAAATAGGGTTGTCCGTAATGGAGGGCGTGTTGCGGAGCTGAGGAGAAATTTTCTCCTCGATGAGAATTAATTCCCAGGCCTTAACAGGGGAGTCTGCGACAACTCTGTGTTGCGGACTTGAGGTAAAATTTTCGAATTTCATTATAAAGATGGGTTTCAACCTGTCTTACCTTAGAAGAACCTGACCCATTCCCCCTTTTAACCCCCCAAATTCGCCCACTCCCTTCAATTTTTTCACGCAAATTTCCCCTCCTCCTCAACCCTAACAAAAGTCTTGCTCCAAATCCGTGACGCGGAGTTGCTTTCACCGACAAGTCTTGCTTAATTTTATCTTCTTCAACACTGAAGGTATGCTTCTAACTAGTTTCTTATCTTCTTGGACAAAGTTGTGTGGTGATCAACATGTGAGTTGTGATAATTTCGAATTTATGCTTGATTTGGTTACAATGGGTGCATTTATGTTCTTAGGGAAGTGATTAAGTCTTGCACCTGGGACCCTTGAATGTATACCCACATACCTTAATTTGTTTGATGTTTGAGTGGATTTTGCGGGTAAATTGAGCTTGATATAATTGTGCAAGGCCTTATTTGTGTTGTGTGAAGTGTTGACTCTTGAGTAACACAGTAACACTGTCATGATGCCTTGAATGAAAATTTTCTATGGATAGCTTGAAAGAGATTGGGGTTTGACATTCTTGTTATTTCGAATTCTTGAGTAGATTCAATTAGTTTGGCGTCAATTGTTTGCTAAATTTCCACCTTGAGCTATTTATGACTTGCTTGAACATGTTGAAGAAAATTCGAGTACCTTCTTGTTTAGGTGACTGACGTGTTAAAAGAATGAGTGTGGGGTGGTTTCTTGATCACCCACGACTCTTGAGTGTCGGGAGATTTATCTTGGGCTGATTAAGTATGTTACTGTTGGTAAGAAACAATGTCTAGAACTCAGTGACCGGGCAAGGAGGTGGCATACTCACGCCACCGGATAAGGGTCCGAGTCGGAGGCAATGTTCCTCCTGCACTCACAGTTCCCTGTGGACAAACTCACCGTTTCGACCTAAAAGCAGTGACCAAAAAAGGGAAGAGCTGGTGGAGAAAGCACAATGAGGCGAAATACTTCTCTGACATGTGCATAGACCGCGACAGCTTGGTAAGGGACTTCCCCACAAATCATGCGTCGAATTCAGGAGCTCCATGGAGTTCATCTTTGCCGAGCCGACTGAGTGCAACTTGCACCTTGTCCGAGAGTTCTATGCTAATTGTGAACTTGAGGCGAGGTCACACATTGTCAAGGTGTGGGACACCAATGTCACCCTCGCTCCATTGTTGTTGAATGAGCTATTGCGTACCACCCTCTTGTGCTGACGGACTTGTATTTCAAAAGTGTCTCTATACATTGTAGACACAAAAGATTCATGGTTTCTATCATGAATCTTTGTTATGTTGTTATTAAAAGAATAAATAAACACAAGCAGTCTACGGAAGTCTGAAAAGTCACAATTATTGTCTCCTTGTATCCGTTTGTAAGTTAAAGAACTTCGACCAAAAGTGTAGTACTTCTTACTACTTTGCTCGTTGTGTTAAAAATAATTGTTTCAATTTATTTGTTTAACTTATGTAATTAAAAGAATTTTGTTATTTTTTTTATCCTTAGTATTAAATAACGATATAAGTAATATAGTGGATAGATTTAGAGTTTCAAAACATTATTAAAAGACTAGTTAAATGTGTGTACTTTGCACGTGTATGTCACATTAATTAATAGTAAATATATACAAAAAGAATAAAATCTAGTGTGCGTACTTTGTACGTGTGTCTCGTGTCAATTAATAAAACTATATACAAGAAGAATAAAATTATTAGAAAATAACAATTGAAGTTAAAATAAATGTTACGTCTATCTAAATGATAAGAGTTTTATATAGGAAGGTTTAATAGTTATTTTAAAAAGTTGTTGACATGACAAAAAGATCAATCAACATTTCTAAGGACCTTCATGCTTTTAAAATATATATTTTTTTAAGAACCTTCATGTTTTTAAATATATTTTTAGTTAAGTGTACGTGTTTTGCAAGTATGTATTATTAAGTACAAAACCCTAATAAATATAATGTAATGTTTTAAGATAAAAATTGTACTTAAAGATATGATCTTCTTTAATTTTACGTATTTTCCTCTTTAAGATAAAATGTATGCCTTGTGCTAAGACGAATGTAAAAGTGCATGTTGAAAATATTCTAATTCCATTAATAATATTGACAATAAATCAATTAATGAAATTACGTAAGAGAATTACATAATAATCAAATACGCGAACTACGTCAACTCTCGATGAACCTTTAAAATACGATTGAACTCAAATTATGACCATGTTGTTGGAATCGAAACAACATAGCGTCATATGAAAGCTAACAAAACAAAATTATAAAAAAAGAACTCAATATATTAAAATGAGTTGATTAATTGACCTACATTTATGATTGATATATGAAGAGAGAAAAAACATTGAGAGAATCTATAGACATTGAAACTTTGTGGATTCTACAAACATGTTCAATTCGAATTGGGACTCTCGAATGTGTGTTCAGTTTCAATTAGAATTATTGGAGGTTACTCAACCATAAATCATAATTTATGCCTATATAAAGGTACCAAATTCCCTTAAAAGGCATCTCAAAAATTCCATAAAGAGATCGAAATCTCAATTATTCCACAAATTCATGGAATATTCATATAGATGTCAAATCTAAATCATCCTAGTTCGAGCAATACGCCACTAAGACCCTCAAATCATGGATAAATCTTATGAGAGGAGAATCAAGGGAGGAACATAATTGTACCCGCAATAATTATCAATAAAATATTCATGCTTCTTCAAGTTTTATTTGTGTGGTTGATTTATTGTTCATATGTTTAAAATTTGTTGCAAACAAATTGGCACGCCCAGTGGGACCAAATCTGCCCTTCCTCTCTTCTCTTATAAATCAAATTTGAAAATCTAAAGCTGCAAAGGTGGAAGAATGAGTACTTCAAGCCTCGTCTTTGAGTTTCATCGAGTCTACACTCCGACAAGCCTTGAAATAGGGGGGATTTGTAGACATTGAAATTTTTTGGGACTCTACAAGACGTGTTCAATTCAAATTCGGACTCTAGAAGGTGTTCAGTTTCAATTAGAATTCTTGGAGGCTACTCAACCATAAACCCTAATTTATGCCTATATAAAGGGTACTAAATTCCCTTAAAAGACATCTCAAAAATTCCATAAAGAGATCAAAATCTCGAGTATTCCGCAAATTCATGAAATATTCATATAGAGGTCAAATCTAAATCATCCTAGTTTGAGAAATACGCCACTAACGGCCCTCGAATCATGGATAAATCTTATGAGAGGAGAATCAAGGGAGGAGCAGAATTGTACCCGCAATAATTATCAATAAAATATTCATGTTTCTTCAAATATTATTTGTGCGGTTGATTTATTTTCCAAATGTTTAAAATTTGTTGCAAACAAATTGGCATGCCCAGTGGAACCAAATTTACCCTTCATCTCATCTCTCATAAATTAAATTTGAAAATCTGAAGCTACAGAGGTGAAAGAATGAGTACTTCAAGCTTCGTCTTTGAGTTTCATCGAGTCTACACTTCGAAAAGCCTTGAAGCAGGGGGGATTTGTAGACATTGAAATTTTGTGGGACTCTACAATACGTGTTCAATACGAATTGGGACTCTAGAAGGTGTGTTCAGTTTCAATTAGAATTCTTGGAGGCTACTCAACCATAAACCCTAATTTATGCCTATATAAAGGGTACTAAATTCCCTTAAAAGACATCTCAAAAATTCCATAAAGAGATCGAAATCTCAAATATTCCGCAAATTCATGGAATATTCATATAGAGGTCAAATCTAAATCATCCTAGTTCGAGAAATACGCCACTAACTGCTCTCGAATCATGGATAAATCTTATGAGATGAGAATCAAGAGAGGAACAAAATTGTACCCGCAATGATTATCAATAAAATATTCATGTTTCTTCAGATTTTATTTGTGTGGTTGATTTATTTTGCATATGTTTAAAATTTGTTGCCAACAGAATCACCTCCCATCAACAATATTTTATTTGAGGACTACATTGTGGATATTATTGTATTTTTTAGAAAAGAATGATCCTCAATTTATAGAATTTCAAAATCCTTTCTTCCAAGTAAGACCTACCCAAATAGAAGAACTTTATTTTCTCGCATAAATTATTTATCAGTATTAGAATATTATGGGTATATATATATGCGCGCGTGTGTTTTCTTCACGTTTTGCTTTACATTTTGTCCACAGATGAACTTGTTCTACTTTCATTAGTTAGTTTAGTATATAAATGATTGCATTATGCATAAGTTAACTATACGTAATTGAGTTTAAAGTTGTTAGGATTTTTAATGTAGTTCAAATAAAGATAGAAGTAAAATTTTAGTCAATTTTTTTTAAAAAAAAAATATTAAGAGGTCTTATCAATTACAAATAAATAAATATTTAATAATTATAACTTTAATTAGTTTCAAAGTATAAATATTAGAATAATAATTAATTACTAATAATTATTTGTTGAAATCTCTTTATAAAAATAGAGGATTCATAAAAAAAAAAAAAAGACACTAATTAATATTTTATCAGGATTTCCCGTATATCCATATATTTTAATAGTTCTTTTCCCATATATTTTAGGAGGACATTAGAAACCTTCACCTACCTTCAAATTCAATCACGTACACAAGCAAAACTTCTCATGTTTCCATATATTTTAGTTCACATATATTTAAGACTCACGTACATAAGCAAAACTTCCCATATTCGTAAGAGTTTTCCTAATTATTCTAGGATCCCTTCACGTACACAACCTTCCCATATCTTTATTAGAAAAATTTCACACATTTTATCTATTGAAGAGTTTTTTAATAAAGGAAAAAAATTTAATCAACATTTCTAAAGAACTTTATGTATTTAATATATATATATATATATATATATATATAGATTATAAAATGATGAACTTCTACAATACAGTACACCAAATACTGGCATAAAAAGTAGGTAATTTTACGTAAAGAAAACGAATACTGATAACAATTATAAGTTTAAAAAAACTAACAAAATATTAACGGTTGTTACTCCATTCATTCGCTTTTACTAATCATATTTGGACTTGGCTTACTCATTAAAAAAATAATGATTGACATGACTATTTTACCGGACTATCCCTATTAATTGATATTTAGTATAAAATCTTTTGAAAATAATTTGGAAATAAGTAATTGATGATATGAGTAAAACTTGAGAAAAAGTATTTTTCCTTCCTATGTTAGGTGACAAGTAAAAGTGGAAAATTATTTTTTGAAATACAAGACAAGTAAAATTGAATAGTTCTTATGCACTTTTAGTTTTTCTTGTCCACTATTTTAAAAAGAGATAACTATAAAAAACACACCTAAACTATCTCCTTTTTTGAGTTTCATACCTAAATTATTGGGAGTATGAGTTTCACACATAAACTATCACTTCCTAGTTTAAGAAACACACATCAATAGTGTGTGTAATACACTCTCTCTCTTTTATTTGAAAAAACCTTGACACATGGCATTCCACATGGATAATACATTCCGCCTTGACAAAAATTAAATAATAAACTATTAGTATTAAATAAAAATTAAAGATTAAAGTATTACTATCCCTAAAAAATATTTTTTTTACCCCATTCCACTACCTCCCCCCTCCCCCACAATCCTGATCCTTTTATTTTTTAAAATGTTTGTAAAATATATTTAAAAAATTCATACTGCACCCCCTCCCCCCCCAACCGCTCACTCATTCCCAAAAACAAATTGATATTATTTTATTAAAAATAAAATAAAATTCTATCCCACCCTATCTAATCCTTCGCTTCTAATTTTTTTTTACATTTTTGTCGTTTTGTGTTAGATATGTACATATATTTTAGGAATATTTTTCTACTTGTGTACCGACTATTACATAAATAAAATTTTTATTTTAAAAAAAGTCTTGTGGCCAGTAAAAAAAACTTTCTTAAAAAGGTATGTATATATCTAACACAAAACGAGAAAAAAATTGAAAGTGGAGGGTTCGGTGGAGTGGGGTAGAATTTTTTTTTTATAAAAAAAAAAGCTAAATTATTATTTGAAGGGGGAGGGGTAGATGAAGTAAAAAAAGTGTAGTACACACACCAAGAAGAGAGTGTAATAAAAGAGAGAGGTGTGTTTCTCAAACTAATAAGTGATAGTTTAAGTATGAAACTCAAAAAAGGGGATAGTTTAGGTGTGTTTTTGACACTTATCTCTTTTAGAAATAGATTTTCTCTTTTACTTATAACTTTTAACATATCAATTTTGTAATGTTATATCTTGTAATGACCCTCTAGGTCACTTTCTCTGTAATGAGATATTTCGGCACTAAAGGCTTTCCTAGAACGATCCCAAGTCATATATGACTTGTTTGGACTAACAGTTCTGTCAACTGGTTGTTCGTTTGATTTTTATGTAAGTTTCTATGTTTTGGAGCTCTTGAAGTTTAAACAGTTGACTTCAATCAAAACTTTCAGGTAAACGACATCAAAATACGGTTTTTATGGTTCTGTTAGCATCAAAACATTGAGTTTTGTCTAGGAAGACCTTTGGTTCAGGTCCCAAGGCCTCGAGTTCATTTTGAGCTACCTTGTGGATTTTGGCTAAATAAAGCCTTGGGTGTGGGACCCACTTTTTTAGACCATCATTTATATAATTTTTGACATCTCCGTTGAGTTTGGAATATCGAATTTGGTAGGGTAGCATAGTTCATTTGCGTGCAAAAATTTCTAAACTTATCCCGAACACCCGAGTGGAGTCTGTTAAGACTTTGCTAATTTTTTCTGGTGCCTGTGCTGGTGTAGCTGCCTAAGAGGCACTGGCACCGTTTTAGCGGCTAGGGAGCTGCTTTAGCAGAGCTTGCCAACAAGGGACTAATTGCTTTAGCCACCCTAGCGTCACTTCAGCGTCCAGGAAGCCGCTTTAGCGGAACCCACTAGGGAGGGCCTAGCCGCTTTAGTGGCCAAGGCACCGGTTTAACATGGCTGGTAAAGAGGCCAAGTGAATGATATAGTTATCATTATGTTTAGTTTATATCTGTTTTCACTCCCATTTCCTCTAAGTGTTATTCGATTTCAGGACTTAAGAGGGCTCGATTCTGTGGGAAATCAATTTTTTATGTTGGGATTAGTTGGGGGACTGCACTAGGGCCTTGTTAGACTCATGGATTACACATTTAAACCTGTAAGTTCCTTTCCTCTCCTCTGTTTTAGTCTTCAATAGTAAGTTGTTGAGTATGTGCATGATCTGTTTCAGCTCATTTTAAAGTTCGGGTTGTGGCCGTTTTCGAGGCACAAGTGCCTTGAACTGAATGGGATCTATTGATCGTGTCAATTTCAGAATTGCTTGTGCTTACTCATTTTATTTTCATCTTAAATTATTGTGAATTAGATGTCAAAACGTACATATTGACGTTATGATCCTTTATTTGTTAGCGTGGTAGCAATCGAATGAGGTTCAGAAGGGTAAAACTCCAACTTAGGATTCTTTGGAGCGCTCATGATCGACTTCGAGGTAGGGAACGACTTACCGATCTTATACTGTGATTGTGTTTGTATTTACGTGGTGTTTAGCTAGTCTTGGGAGGGTTCTTAGCATGTTTCATGTTTGGTTGATAGAATTCATACCTTTGCCTTATTTTTTGGGTAATTTTGGGGAAATTAAGCATGTTTCATCATAATCACAATGTTTATCATGTCATGTTGTTGCTTTATATGCCTTTTTGTATTGATGATTGTGAATTATTCTTGACCTTAGTCTAGACGTAGGCTAGTGATTGCCTTAGAATTGCTATTTGGAGCCATTATGCCTTAGAAATCCTATGACGTCGTTTCAGACGGTTCTAGCTCCCTGTAGACTGATGTAGAAGATTTGAGTTTGACAGTATGAACCCTTAGCTCGATGAAACATATGCTCTGGATTTTCATCTATAACTTTCCTATGTTATGGCCCTGACTTATTTCAATTGTGATTTCAGTCCTTGTTGGTTACATTGAATCATATGATGTATTTTCGAGCTAGAGTAGGTCCCTTGTTACTCCAAAGGTGGTTTTGTTCTACAGTATTCATGTGTGATGATAAACGTGTGATTTTGGAGTTCTTCGAAGTGTATTAGCCATGATTCGAGATCCGGGTGCACTTCTAATAGCCATGGTTTGTGGTTTAGATGTAATACCTCAAACTTCAAGAAAAGGCTAAAAGGGAAAATTTGGGCAAGCCCATGAATCCAAAATGGATCATGGACCATTCACAGCTTCCTAGACGGTCCGTGTAGGGGACCACGGTCCGTTAAGGATATCGTGAGTGACCATCCAGGACTGCCCCGAGAGGGGTCACCTAGAAGGTGCCCTAGATGGCTCATGGTGACTTGGACGGCCCGTCTAGGGATCCGTACAAGTCACCCAATCAAGGAAGTTGCACCCAAGTCAGGTCTTAAGTGTTGGGGCAACTTCAAACGATCACATCTTTTAGAACAAATTGAATTTGGTGGCCTAAGACCTATCAAATTAAAGGTCTTTGAGTCCTCTTTCCAACACCACCAAGTTTGCCTAATTCTGAGCCCAGAGTAAAAAGTTATGCTCGTTTTAGTGAAGCCCTGTCGGGCAGAGCATCTTCACAACCCACTTGACGGGTCGTGGTGCTCTAGACGTCCCGTGAATCCTGTCTTGAAGTCACTTCGTTAGCTCTTTAGTGCATTATTTCGTG